>JAQJVL010001816.1:0-30000 GCA_035578905.1 Stictocephala bisonia
ACTGTCAATGATTACATAGCAAAAGCCAGAAGGGACGTGATGGGCAGTGTTTGTCGTATGTGAAGTAGTAGGGTTGTTAAGTGTTGTGTCGATCGGAACAACAAAACTTTCAAAATCACAGTATATGGTGAAAGGGACTTTGTGAGTTAGAGTATAGTTTTTAAAATACATCAGTTTTTCGTCGTCAGTCGGTGGTCTAGTCTTTTGTGCACTGTGAGGTGAGCACAGAGGTAAGTGTTCAGTTAGTGAGTCGTACGTATAAAATCTGTGTAGGCAGTAGTCACAGTAGAACCAAACACCATTATGTTTAGTCAAGTGAGCTAAAAGTTGGGAAAAGTTTGTAATCAAACAGTAGTGGGAGTAGTGTCAGTATTCAGTAGCAGTAAGTTTACGTAGTGAAGTCTGAATTTTTCTTTTATTATACGTAAAGGGTACATTTCGTCTTTTTCAAATCCAAACACATTTACCGATATAGCAGGGTTCAGTTTTTCAAATTTATCTAAATCAGTAATTTTGACAGGGTACTCAATTCCGGACATATTTATACTACATTCCAAGGATTTATAATAACTTACTCGCCTATTTCGGTTAGGGTATAGATGGGCAAGTACAGAGTACAGGAAACATTTATTGTCGTCATTTTTAATATTTACAATTCCCTGTTTGGGGTTTGAGATTTTTTCGGGGTGGGTATATAAGAAGAAGCGTATGAAGGTTGGAATTTTACAATGAACAGATCTAGGCGTAAAACGTTTTCAAGTACCCACCCACTACCTTGACTAACCCACCTATCCACGCTTTCTAAAATTTTGTCGGTAGCTTCAGAGTATTGATTATCTAGAGAGTCGGAAGGTAACAAAGGTTGGGTTTTACCGTGAAAGAAGGGAGTTGTAGTCATTTCTTCGTTGTTTATTGTTTTGGTGAATTTAATTTGGACCGCAATGTACCATTTGACTCCCCCGAGCCTGTTAAGATGTTTATTTTAGACATAATTTTATTTTTATGTTCAGTAAGTACGTTAAGGAGATCGGGACCGGAAGTATCAAATCGACGGGAAATGGTTACAAGGTTGTCGTTTATAGCAAAGGATTCCATATTTGGTAACTAAACAAAATTAAATGATATTAATAGTAAATCAAATCGCATTAAAAGCTCAAAAACAAAGAGCACAAAATACCATACAGAGAACGGTGCTCAAAATACAAATCGCAAGAGCACAAGTAAACGCAAGAGCAACCAACGTCTGATCAGTGCGTGCGCAAGAGCAGAAGTGAGAAAGATTACTTGAGGTAGGTAGGGAGGGAGTAGAGCGCGGCACACATTGACGCGCTTGTCGAGACATGAAAACCAGTCTGGCGCGTCTGTCCAGACTTGAAACCCGAGCACAATAGTAAAGTCCCCGCGCATGCCAGTCAAGGTCAACCTTGAGTGTCGCGACAGGAAAACCACTACCATCCGGTTTGGCGCGCCTGTCCATAAAAACCAGTCTGGCGCCTGGAGCCCTATACCCGAGTTTCGCAGCCGCTGTATGAGTGGTTACGTAACACGCTTGTCCAGACTTGAAACCCGAGCACAATAGTAAAGTCCCTGCACATGCGCGTCAGCCACGGCTGTTCCATAGAGTATATGTATATGAAATATTGCATTCTTATAGTGTATATATGAAATATTGCATTTGTTATAGTGTATATATGAAATAAACCACAGAGCAGTACCCGAAAGCATTTATTATAGTACATATATAAAAGGTCGCCATCTTTTTGTATTTTATATAGAATAACAAGGGAAAGGCCACCATCTTTTTGCATTTTATATAGTATAACAAGGGAATTTGGAGGGAAATTTAGGGAGGGAAAATTCCCAAAGGGTTGGTAGCACTGCTTCCGACCGCCATCTTGGATATGCTTCCGGTCGCCATCTTGGATCCGGTCACGTGACCCGAAGATGCCCGAAGGTGGCCGCCATCTTGAATCCGAGAGCCGAAGATGCCCGAGAGTGAGTCTAGAACTCTCCTAGTTTGTCTACTGAGGACTCATTCCCTTATGAATCCATCTGGTAAGAGTGTGGTAAATTCGATTACCTGTACCATTTGTACCTTTTAATAGTTACATTGGATTAAACTTCTCTTGTTTAATGTTTCAATTGTTTGTACAGTTCAGTTTTTGTAACGGTAGACTTGGGCTCCAGTAGCGGTGGTAGGCGAGGAAGAGTATCATTACTGTCTTACAAACATTCGCTCAAATTAGGTCACTTGATGCAGGAATGACTCATCAGACTCCATTTATTGGTTTAGGTTAGTAGTTAGCAGCCTTGTCTACGGTTATAAAAATTGTATTGTAATTTACTGTCACTATAGACTGTTATTTGTGAAATTATTTAATACATCATAAATCTGAGGAGCTCTTGATTTAAGAAATATGTGCATCTTTAAATTACAAAAAAAGGCTGTAAGAATAATCTAAGGTCTTTGCCCAAAGACTCCAGCAGAAACTTCTTCCAGCTCATTATCCTGCTAACATTTCCATCACTACAAATTTCGGAAACTCTAACCCTTTTGATGAAAACTTCTAATTTTTGGTCAAAATCATGACCCTATTTCCTACCTACTAAGAAACACTGACCATTTGAGAATTCCACGCTACCAAACCTTTTTTTTATTCAAAAACACATAGCTTACTATGGTGTCAAGCTTTATTACACCATAAACACCATCTCTTAAGCTAGAGACTGATATATTAAAATTTAGGACTGTCACTGAAATCCTGTGGAACACTATTGTATTCAGGACTTTTAAATGGTTGCTGAGATAGCTCATTATGAAGTGTTTTTTTTTTTTTTTTTTTTTTTTGTTAAATTCGCTTAGTTTAAGTAATTCAATATATTACTGTATATGTTTATTATATTATCACTACTTATAACTGTTAACTTAATTAATTTAAAATGGTCAATGTACATCATATTTTAACTTGAGTATTGCCTGTGAACTGATTGTTTTTTGGCAAATAAAGATTCTGACTATGAATCAAGAGCAACAAAAAGGTTAATTAAATCCTAGGATGTTCGAACAAATCTGCTCTTTCAGATTAAAAGAAAGGAACTGAAAAGAGTTCTGTTGATAAAAATATAATGAATTGCTATGAAAATGTTGTGAAGAGAATTAAACACTGGTATTAAGGATTAAAAAGTTTATGATAACATTGTTAAAATATCAAATTATCAAATGTACAAAAAAGAAATTTAATTGAGCTGTGCAAATGATGCAAACAGACCAACCAATTCAGTATTTAGTTACCGTTGGAGTCTATGCTTCACAGAGACAATTGAAAACAACTATTGGCTACGCCATTCTGAAGGATACACAATGTGTTGAATTTTCAGGCACCAATCAGGGAAAAGATTAGAGGAATTTGCATTTTAAGAGTGTTCTAGTCTTGCTAAACAGAAAATAATGTCACATTCAATTTAAAATATTTACTCCATTATCTTTTTTTTATACACAAGACAATAATTCATTGAAGAAATTACATTGCATATAACAAATTTATAGTTTGTGTGTGTGTGTGTGTGTGTGTGTTAACAATAACTTAATGTTTAAAGGTAAAATAAATTTAATTTACCTCCTGAGCAAGGCGGAAACAAGCGTCCACATTTTTATTGTCACAACGTGCAAAAGTTTTTACACCTGCATTGATTATCTGTGAAAATATTGCAGAATCTTAACACAATTCAAATGATTAACAACAGAATATTTATTAATCCTGTAGTTGTTAATATTACAACTTAGTGTAGTATGGCGGTATTTAGGGGAAGTTAATTTGAACTGTACAATGCATGAGTTATTATTCAGAGTGTATAAAAAGTCCCTCATGGCTTAATAGTTTCTGAACAATTGCAGATAAAGCAATAACACTTAGTACATTATTTCTACAACTAAAAATATACTTTTTCAAGTATCTATCACTTTTCTGTTATATTAGAGAAGCAGCCTGCAAGGCGCCAGAAGAAAATCTTAAATGAGAGCATACGTCGAGTAATACATAAAATTAAAGATCTATATTAGGAGGATACAGTGCAGCAAATTTAACATAAAAAAGTCAAGATGTATCATTACAATATATTTCTTTCAAAATCATTGTGGACCATCCACAATTGGATGTGAAGAATAACTAACTCCCTAATTTATTCAATCAGACTGCATTTACAAAGTTTTTATTTCCCAAGGGGAAGTAGATTGTAACTTTTTAGAACTGTAAACCAGCATAATTGTTTGCATTTGCAGCACTGTGTCCTTCTAATATAGACCTTTAAGGTGGTGTGGCCAGCATTAGGGACAACTGAATTCTGGCTTACAGCACTGTCGGTGACACTGGCACAGATGGAGGTGCGTTGGTATGTGTGTGCATTTCAAGACTCCTCACTCTGCTGTCTTCCTCTCCACATCTTAGGAAAATTGTTTCAGACACAGCAAATTTTATTACTTAGTGCTCTCATTTAAGATTTTATTCTGATTCCTTTCTGTCACCGCCCCTGTGATTGGCAGACAACTGATAGTTACTTCAAAATGAAGATTTTTAGGTGTAGTAATAATCTACAAAGTGTTTTATTATTAGTACTTCAGTAAATATTAAGCCAGCGTGGGACTTTAGGGACTTAGGAGCCAGCAAATACTAATTGGATTTAGAATAAAAATATCCTGCATGCCCAAAAAATTAGATTCTGAAAATTCCAAACAATCTTATGAGAAACATGGTATAAATATCTTGACATAGAAGTTTTAAAAGAGCAAGATAAATAAAATTAGTCCCTAGAATTACTAGTAAGGGCCAATGTCACATTTTAAAGCAGGGTTCCTCACTAGGATTTCATGACGAGCCTTATTACTTTTCTGAAAATAATCTAAGGACCGCAAGTTCATATACAGGGAGGTCCAAAAAGAAATGACACATTTTAACATCAATTTTCATCAACCCAATTTTTACTATAAGGTAAAATTCATATATTTACATGGAAAAACTTAAAAGTTTTCAGCAGTACTCAATAAATCCCGCTATGTACACCGTTTGAGGTTCTGTAGGCGTGACCATGAAATTTTGCATATCACACAATTTAACTGCACTTCTTGGGCATTGTATTTAAAATTGCTTGAGTAATAATTTATCGCCAGCTTTTGTTTACAATTAATTATTCAAACAGATGTTTTTAAATTAGTTTAATTCAAAAACAGCAAACTCAAGTCTAAAATGTCTTTGAACTGAGACTATCAATTTATACTCAGTAAACCACAACACACAAATTAGTGGTCAAACAGCTGCTTGTTGGTAATTTACTGTTGTTTACATTTATTCATAAAAATTCATCAAAATTATGGATACTTCTCAGCAAAAAGTTCAGTGTGTGTTGTGATTTACTGAATATAAATCGATAGTCTCAGTTCAAAGACATTTTAGACTTGAGTTTGCTGTTTTTGAATTAAACTAATTTTAAAACAGCTGTTTGAATAATTAATTGCAAACAAAAGCTGGCGATAAATGATTACTCGAGCAATTTAAAATTCAATGCCCAAGAAGTGCAGTAAAATTGTGTGATATGCTAAATTTCATGTTCATGCCTACAGAGCCTCAAACGGTGTACATATCAGGACTTATTGGTACCACTGAAAACTTTTGAGTTTTTCTATCTAAACATATAAATTTTATCTTATAGTTAAAATTGGGTAAATGATAATGATACAGGGACCACCCTGTACATAAGAGTTTTTATATACACAAATATACATGCATTATCGGTAAAACAACCTAATGTATAAGAAATAAACCAAGTATGTTGCATAATACTACACTTATTTAAAAAAATTATTTGGAAATAACAAACAACTGATTTTACTTCTTTGCACTTTAATAAATAATTGCACTTCTAAAAATGTTAAGATCCGTAAAAAATAGTATGAGGGTCGCATGCGGCCCCAAGGCCAAATAGTGAGTATCCCTGTTCTAGACGTATTGGGTTCAATCCCAAGGCCAAACAAACAGTAAAAGGGATCAGCTGATTATTCTAAGTTAATCAATTATGGTCAGTGATATTGATTATAGTAGACCTTTTACCCAACCTTCTCATTATATTTAACCATCAGCATATTCACCCATATAATGACGATCAGTGACTTGTAATCATATTCACCCATATAATGACGATCAGTGACTTGTAATCATATTCACCCATATAATGACGATCAGTGACTTGTAATCATATTCACCCATATAATGACGATCAGTGACTTGTAATCATATTCACCCATATAATGACGATCAGTGACTTGTAATCACTTCTGATTCAATTAATAAATGTTACCCTTACTAAATGTGCAGTGCAGTGCGTAGCTTTGGTTCTATGTTTCAGGCCTGTAAACCAATCAGAAGCAAGCTATAAATGGCAAACCGTATTACCTAAAAATTCAACCATCCTTAATAGGCTCCAACAACCCCAGAAATTGAACCTGAACTTCAAGCTCCGGAAGCAAGTAGCTTTTCACTCGGCCACCCTATGAGTACGGTATATACCACTGTACGTGTATGGGTGGGCGGCTGGGTCATCACCACTGTATGTGTATTTCAATACCACTGTACGTGTATGGGTGGGCGGGTGGGTCAATACCACTAAACGTGTATGGGTGGGTGGGTGTCATATTTGTCATGTATGTTCTTACTTAACATAATCTTGAGATGATAATTTTCACTCTCCCAACTTTCTGGATCAGATATGCTTACAACTTTGTTATGGTGAAGAATTACCTTTGGGATTTATAAGTTGAATATTTTATCAGAGCTACTTTGGATCCTTGTAAAGAAAATGTGATGGTTGAAATTTTTTCAATCAAGTACTTTTTGATTTTTTAAATTTTTTATTTGTCATTGTACTTTTTCTTGTTTTTAGGGGTGAACATGAACAGCCTTTATTCAGGGGGTGAACATGAACACTATGCGCCACCAACACTTAGTTGGTGGTTTTTTAATTTTTAAATTTTTTTTGTTGTTTCAGGTCATTTTTCTTTGAAAAATAATTTAAGTACAGTACTGTTGTGACCTAAGAACTTATTTCAAAATGCCTAGAACATACAAGCGGACTGTTGGTGCAAAGGTGATAAAGAACTATTCACGTGAAACTCTTTTGCAAGCTGTCCAAGAAATTAAAGAAAAACAAATATCTTTAAACAGTGCCAGCAAAACGTATGGTATTCCAAAAGGAACACTAAGTTTGAATGTGAAAAAACAGGATGTGTTAAAATCTCATGGTGGACAAAAAGTGTTTAGTGACGCTGAAGAGCTCATGTTATGTCAAGTGTTGATAAAAACTTCTGAGTGGGGGTTTCCCTTAACCTATGACGATTTAAGGTATATAACTGAAGGTTATCTTCAGAGACAGGGTAGAACTGTACCAAAATTCAAAAACAACCTCCCTGGTCCTGATTGGGCATCTTCTTTTTTCAAGAGACATAAAGACAAGTTGACCGTTCGAAAATGTACCAACATAACACCCAAAAGAGGTTCAATTGACAAAGACATAGTCAACAGTTATTTTGATAACATAGAAAAAGAATTGCAGGGAATTCCTCCTGAAAATGTCTTTAATTTCGATGAAACCAATGTGTCTGACAACCCAGGAACCAAAAAGTGTGTTTTTAAAAGGGGTGTAAAATACCCAGAAAGAATAGTGGGCCACTCAAAAAACTTCCATTTCATTAATGTTCTGTGGTTCGGCAGCAGGTAATCTTCTCCCAATCTACACGGTTTATAAGGGAGAAAATCTATGGTCCACATGGGCCGAAGGAGGGCCCCCCCAATGCACGGTACAACCGAACTTCCCATGGCTGGTTTGATGAGGTAACGTTTACTGACTGGTTTAAATCAACTTTTCTTCCTGTGGCACAAAAACTAGAGGGTATTAAATTGCTGCTCGGTGACAATTTAGCTAGCCACTTTTCAATGGAAGTGATCCAACTGTGTGAAGAAAATCACATAAGATTTGTTTTTTTGCCACCTAGTTCTACACATCTGATGCAGCCCCTTGATGTTGCGTTTTTTGCCCCGTTGAAGAAATGCTGGCGCTCAATACTGACAGATTACAAAAGTAAGTGCCCCAGCAGCTTACAGACTGGAATAAGAAAAGCTGAGTTTCCAAGATTGTTGTTACAACTCTGGGGTGCCCTCCATGAAAACAATGCTGCAAACCAAAAAAACTGATGGTACACAAGAAAACCAAGCCCAAACTAACCTGAATGACTCTGTTCTGGACTACCTTCAGAAAATCAGAAATCCTGGATGTGCTAAAACAGGACGCAAAAAGAAAAAGCTTGCTGTTCCACCAGGAAAAAGTGTTAGCGGTGCTGACCTTTCTCTTGAAGCTCAACCAAGTTCCAGTGTTACAAGTCAACCAAAAAAGCATAAGAAACAGACAATCAAAAGAAAGAAAAAAAACATTTCAAATGACAGTGAGTCAGAAGAAGTTGATGAACCAGAACAGAAGAAAGACATGAAGAGCAAAGAGCGCAATGATTCTGAAAGTGATTCACAACCAGAAGTATCGTTTCAAGAATCGGATGAAGAAACACTAGAGATGATGACTGCAAGATTAGAGCAGGAAGAAGAAGAGGAACAAGACGAAATTAGAGTTGCAAAAGTTAGTGCATGGGTGCTAGTGAAATTTTCCACGAAAAAAACTGTGAAGCACTATGTTGGACAGATCTTGGAACTCAATCAAGAAAATGGCGATTATGTAGTTAAGTTTGTACACAAGTGCAAGGCTGACAACAGTTTTGTGTGGCCAGAAAAAGAGGACTTGTCTGTAGTGACAAGAGATGACATTATCAGTGTTCTCCCAGAGCCCCAGATAGACAGGAGAGGGGGAAAAGTCCGTTTCAAGTTGCGGTTTGATGGCTACAATGTGCAATGAACAATTGATTCTTCAATTATATCTATATCATAAGTACGAAGGCAGGGTATATAAAATCATGAACAAGAAATATTTTCTCTGCATTTTATTACAATTATTTATGCCTAAGTGCATAATTAGACATTTATTTACTTCTCATTTAATTTGAACAAGCTTTGTTGATTTAGTTCATGGTTGCTCCGTTTGATGTTTCTTTACATTTAATCTCATAACTCTCTCATTTTTCAAAGTAAAAATTAAAAAAAATATACCAAAAAAAACTTTAAGTTGTGGAGAATTTTTTGATGAGGTACTATTTGTATTATTACTAACAAAAACTCCTTTGACATATGTTAAAATAAAAAGCAAAATTTTTCCACAATCAACAAATATTTTTTTACCCCAAAAATTTTTTTTAAACCAGTCAAGGTAGTGTCAAAATGTTCATTTTTTCACACAGTTTCAGAATATGGGGTCAACATGAACATAGCTTATTCACTGCTTACTTTATATGGAAAATCAGCTTGGTGTTCATCTTGACCCCAAACCTGGGGTGAAGATGAACAGTCAGTAAACATTTTTTTTCTAAGATATCTGGCAAGCTAAAATTTTTTCTAGTACATAAAAGTATTCATAAGTACCCCACACAAGAGTATACAATTAGTTAATACATTTTAATAAAAAATAAAAAAGTTATTTAAAAAATAAAAAAAAAAGTGTTCATCTTCACCCCTGTTGACGGTATATAAATTACTGAAAACATTAATTAGTATCATTTTCAACAAATAACACTGCCATACAATTTTACTAAGGTTTTATTTAATTGATTTAGTATTAATTATGATCATCATACCATTGTACTGTACATTAGTTTTGGAATATTGGAGAAAAAAAATTTGTTGTCAAGGAGGTATTTATGTCTTCTTAATTATAAGCAATTTGAATAGCAAAAATGCTTATTAAAGTTCTAGAAGTTTGTTAAAACTAAAAGATCACTTACTGCATTTATTTTTAGCTCATATGAAAATTGTTACAGTCCATCAGGAACAAATTTTGATGATATCTTCAAACACACGGGCGATTGTCTTATTTATTACATCTGATGATAAAGTAAAATTGTCGTATGGCTTTCAGTGGGGAGATGCCCAATTAAGACACAGTTCCCCCTTCCCCCCGCCTGCTAGACAAGTTTTGTACTCGATGGAGCACCGGCTTAACGTGCCTTCCAAACCATGGGATCGGCACAAGGGTAAAAATTGATATGAACACACTTGGAATCGAACCTGGAAAGATCCACTGCCTTAGTCCCTTAGCTAGGGCCACTGTGTGGACCGATGCTTCTAGGTGTCAACTCAACCTGATTCTTAACTCGCATGAGTGATGGTTCTGTGTACTATGAATTCATCTTCATCATAACAAAATTGTATTCATCATTTATTAAAAAGTAAGGAATAATTAAAATGTTTAATGATAGAAATATGGAGGACCACAATATTACTATTGCTGTTTACCTTAATATTTGTTTGATTTTTGTTGATGATGTCTCGGACAGTGGGAGACACAAAGTAAATGTTTTTTCGTTTTCCAACCAGGCATCGAGTGAATAGGCAGTTGATTGGCAGGTCTGGGCTAAGCTTGTAAAAATCCCTAAAATAAGAATAGTAAGATTTTGTACATTATTAATTTTAAAAGACTTTTTTAAATATAATATGTCATGTCTTAAATATATAATGCAATAATAATAATAATAATAATAAATATTGCACAACAGAATATGTATTAAGTAAATATTTCAGCAACATTTTTATATTGCATGCTACTAAATATATCATAAGTTATATATTTAGAGTTTTCAATAGGCCTAAATACTTTCAAGCAATGTTGAATATGCTAAGTTGTTGGTGAAATTCCTGTTAGTAAACCAACTTCAAAATCTTCCCTAGGATCTCATCTGGTGCTGGCCCAATCTTGTTCATCATTCATGGACGAAATCTCAAGTTTATCTAAGGCTTGGAAAGATCAAAAGTTCTGATTCTAGGAAAGGAACCAGACTGTATGGAAGTTATTACTCCATGTCTTTTTCAAAATTATTGTTATAAGCTACTGGAAATACTAATCTACAACAGAATACCTCCCATTCTTCATCCAGTTGAGCATGATAGTTTCATAGGCAAAGCTGATTTGACATCTTTAATTTGAGAGTAAATTTGATAAGAAGAAAACATCTGGGATCGTACAGCGGTTTACGACACAGTCTGGAGTAAAGGTGAGTTAGTAAAAGTTTACAGCCTTCTTCCTTGCTTTCAACGTTCTCAAATGTTCTTCTTGCCCTAGAGTCAACGCTTAGGCCCAGACTCATTAAGGTTTATCAGGGTAAAAAGAGAGGCTTTTTGAACTATTAAAGAACAGCCTTTCTCAGAGATTTTTTCTCGTTACCATCTTGCTCAAAACTATGATCCCTGACATACCAGCCACAAAGCATAATATTTATATATGTTCACAATATTGCCTTAGCATCATGGGACATGAATTAACACTATTAAGTGAACTCACAGCCCTTCCAGTATACTTTAGAACCTAGAATTTAAATAATTACCATTAGAGGATGGATACAAGTGGCCAAGTTTCAACTAAGTGATAGACTATCTAATAAAAAATTTAACATCTTTTTTGATAGCATCAAGATTAACCACGATGATCACCTGCAATATTTGGGAGTAATACTGATTCAATTTCTTATCTTTTCGGAGTGTCATTTACAGAAAGCAGCAGCAAGAGTTAAAACCAGGGCAAATTTCATGAGCATATCACAGGAACTGGGGAACCATCGTTCGTGTTCTGCGTAAAAAACTTCGTCTCTGATTTACTCAACTGGGGAGTATTTGCGTTCCCATGTGCATAAATTGGTTGGTCTATCATATGACGAAATGGAACTAAGATAAAAACTGCAGGTAGGTGGTTTTCATCAAGCTAGATTAAGGCACTAGTGATGCTGCCCGGTTTCTGAGAGGCGATCAAAGAAATATTAAGAGATCCTTGAACTGTTAGAAGCCTACAACAAAAGATGAGTAACAGAAGACCTCTTGAAAAAGGAGTTTCTAGAGATTAGAGCCACCAAGATCAGCATCACTCAGCTGGCTCACAGTAATCATTCTCAAGGGCCAGAGAGAAGGCTGCTATGATAATTGTTGCAGAGCACTAGCTGAACAATCTGCAAAATTGAACCAAAACCACATTTGTCAATAATTCAAAACAGGAACACACCTGTTACAAGTGAGGTGATTCTGGCCAGAGAAAAGGACCGCACTATCACTTTGATTATTGTTGGCAAAGCCAATTAGTGTGGGTGAAGCCACTCACAAATCTCCTGCTTAACCTTGCCAAGAACATGTTCTGCATCCTGTCAGAAAACATACATAGAGTGGGATGGCATATATTTAAAGGCCTCTAAAATGGTAGCTTATATTATTCTGCTTAGTATGCATTAGGACATGGAGCCAAACTCTCAGGTGTGGTAACCACCTAAATTCTAGATTGTACAGTCAAGGATACGATTTCATTGAGTTATGTTTGACACTGTCACTTTTTAATTTGAGTAAAGCTAGGTTTACACTAGCACTTAGCAGTTGACGAGGAATTACTAGGGAAATACTTGCAACTTCGTGGAGCCAGGTAAATACTTTTGAAACACTACAGGTCTTAACGTGCTCGTTTAGAATCCGTTTGTGCGACGCTTGCTTAGCACACGCGTGTTAACTGTTCATGCTTTCTGTTCATATTTGAGTAGTGATTGAATAGTATCTAGCGCCGACTCACCTGTAGATATTCCAGAGGGTACCTTGAACTGACCTGATTAAAAATCAAACGAGAAAAGATGCAACTTCAAGACAACTATGTAAAAGATGGTTATATAGCTACCATAGAAGAGTCTGCTATAAAATCCCTAGCCTTTTTGTAAAAAATAAATGTTCTGTCACCCAACCTGTTATAATGTACCTAAAAAAAGAAATAAATATATATTAAAATAAAAATTATTACTTACAATAGTGCTTACGTGCACATGAGTACATAAACTTGTATGTTTATACAGTTTATACAATAGTGCTTACCTGTATATGTGAGTGTGCGCATGCTGCTGGCATATGCTCACGTTAGAAGCACACTGTGTATAAGCGAATGTGTTTGAGACGTGTATAGCACCAGAGGGTTCGTACATGTATAACAAGTTAGTGAGAGCCTCCAGTCTTTATGTTTCATTACTATTTTGGGGATTTAAAAAAATTATTTTTTAGTTTTGTCAAATTACATATTGCATTTCTTTATTTTCATGTTTAATTAGTATTTATTTTTCATATGTTTTATTTTAATATTTACTAATTCACATTTCTTTATTAACTTAATTATTCTTTCTGACTACTATTGACTCCATCATTGCTTGGCTCCTCCATCACTTGCCAATCTTCTATTACTGCCATGATACCGTAACAAACTCAAAATATAACTATTAACGTGTCTGATGGTATACACGAGCCACAGGAGGTGACGTGTCAGTACAGATGGGGCGTCATCCGCTACTGATGCCACTAATATATGTCAGAACACTGCCTCTCCACTAAGAGTGTTGCGTCATTTAAGGTTTACACGGTACATTTTTTGTGCCACTTGAAAGTCAGTAAAAGTGATGCCACTGTTACATGTTAGTGTAAACACAGCTTAAATCAAAACAATTCTTTAGTGACCATCTTGAGTTTCAAAGACAATATCTTCAATGCTATTAAACAACACTCCTTCTAATTCTAAAGACATTTTATTTTGGAAAATTGTTTAAAATTACATAATTTAATGATTCAATAAAAGTTACAAACATTGAATGAATTTCAACTTAGAAGTATGTATTAAGTTTTAGTATAACCAGAGTTGTGTCAAAAAATATTGTTGTGAGATAATAAATGAAGTTATTTGTTAGTTTATGTGTGTTGTGACAAGCCTACAGGGAGCTGCCGATCAACGTGATAATAACAAAGGACTGGACTCTTAACACTTTGAAGCCTAGGTGGTTTATACACCCGTTTCTATGGTTACCTAGGCATTTTTGTATTAAAATTGAAAAATTCTGTAATCTACTATAAATATTTAATAAATAAGTGTTATATATAAATTTAAAGGGTAAAAAAACACCGTTTCAGAAATATATAAATATAATACATTACAAAATATTGAAAAAGTGTGAAAGTAGTGAAAAAAACTGTGTAAAATATGTAAAAAACAAAAATAGCTACATTCAGTTCAATTGAAATAATTTGCCTTGGTGTGATATAGTTTGAAGCAATGTGGCATGCGTAATAGCAGGAACTTTATCCTCATCATTCAATTCCCCTCTGAGCCTGAGCAAAAACTGGATCTTGAATGTTTTCATTCAATACATTAATAAATTCAAGATTTACTTCACTGTCTAAATCATCGTCTACGTCTGAATCATTACACAGAATGTCATGACTTGAATCAGTTCTAAGATCACTCTTGATTATATACACAAAATAAATACTAAATAATAAATAGAACATAACTTTTATAAATACTTGAAATAACTGAAAACAAAAACAGACTATTTTTATGTTATTATTTTCGATCAATAAAAAAATGCAAAACGAAGCAGTGCAAAATTAGAAATAATAAGTTACAATTGTACAAACAAACAGAAATAAAATACAATATTCATATCAAGCACCTATAATACGGATGATTTTATAGAATTGTAAACAATAATCAACTCTAAACAATAACAGGCACAACGATCACAGCGTATCAAAACAGCTGTCAGGTGACAACTGATGTTCAGGGCAACTACCGACGGTAACTTTCGGTAGACATCAGGTTATCATTTTTTTTTCACCTGATGGTTTGAAAACAAAGAAAACACCACAAAACATAAAGATAGATAATCAATAAATATATTTATATAGCCTGATTCTGTTAATACGCCAATATTATGAAAGTATTATATTAAATTCGGTTGCCTGTCATATACACGGGCGTAGGCAAGTTGGATAGTCAGAGCCTGTGTTATAGACAGGCTTAGTGTTAACCTTTCATGTTCTTTAATCTGCATTTTCTGTTGTGCATCTAGCCACATTAACTGGTTCCGTGGCTAGATTAATGCCTATTAAATGTCATGTCATGATGTATTGTCTTTCTAAAATAGAATAAAGTAATTATTTCTTGTTATCAACAATTAAACAACCTTCTTAAACATTTCAGGTTGCATCACTACCAGGTTGCATCAACTAAAAAATTCTTAATGACCCATCAAATGAACTCAGAAAGAATTATTAATGAAAGGGTTTTGTTACCTCGCTGTTACTCATATCAGTGGACTATTGTACACATCACACCTTCTTAGGGCGAATAGAAGAATCAATATTAATCTTATGAATTTAGACCTTACTTTATTTACTTAGTGATATTCATCAAGTCAACCACAATTCATTCTTAGTAATTTCAAGTCCCTTGCACAATACCTGTAATAGAAAATTGTTTATTATCAAACCCAAAAAGAGATATAAACACAAAAAACTAAAAAAGACCCATCCTATTCGTTATGAATATGTATAATTTTCAAAAGCTTCTGACTACCTATTCACCCTTTAGGTTAAATAAATCTATAGAAAATCGCTATTGTAGAATAGATGGCTATTAAAACATTGACCAATGAAAAATAATTACTAAAACTACATTAGGAGTTTCGGTGCACCCAGTTGATGCATACAAAATTAAAATTAATCACCTGATGATAGGCCAAACTGGTTCATCTTCATTGAAAAACACAAATGGGTCTTCTCTATAGCCCATTATTCGTCTTCTTTTGGATGGGGGCCCATTCTTGGTTGAGTTTTTACTACTCTCAGTAGATTCATCTAACTCAGCTGTTTTCAATGCTTCCCAGGGTAGTAGAGCTAACTTTTTCAAAACGGCAACAAAAAATCCTCCTGTGTCTTGTTTGTGAGGCAAAATTCGAATGCTGTAAAGAATAATAACGTGATACAGACTATTACAGAGTTTTATTGAAATTCTAGTAAATTAAAAAGAGAATTGTTTGACAATGATTACTTTGTAATCGAAAGACAAGTAAACTATAAATTTATTGGATTGCTTGATTATAAGCATCAGTTTTAAACATTAGAAGAATGTAATTTATTTCACTGTTCCTAATAAGTTTTCATATTTTTATTTAAAATAGATCCCAAAATAATTGCCAACTAACTTAATAGATGCATGTTCTGTATGGGAATGTTCCAGTGATTATAAACTCATTATATCGATGATGATTTTGGAAAAATTAAGTTTTGTGGTTAGGAATTGTGAAATTGTTCACTTGATCAGACATTTTATTGTGTTTGAGTGATTGCAGTAATGTTATATATTTTTCCTAAAAATTAAAAGTGTATGGAGTATGTAAATTGATGGGAACAACATTTTATTTGCTTCAAATAATGGTTTACATGAATGACGAAAGGGATTTTTGAAAATTATTCTGATTGCTCTCCTTTGCATTTTAATATATAGTTGTTCCGAGTAATCTCATTACTCCAAACTTCCACGCCATAAGTGAGACATAGGTATATATGTCCACAATAAGGTGTTCAAAGGACTGTAGTGTACGCAAATTTAGCAAGATTTTTCAGGACAAAAATCCCAAAGGAGTCTATGAACGACCACATTGATGTGAATGTGAAAGCCCAGGAACTTAACACTTAAACTTGCATCAATTTCATTATCATCAACAGAAAACCTGACACCATCTCTTTTGGCAGCGTTAATAATTTGAAAGTGCACAATTTATGTTTTATAATGATTTAAAATTAGGCGGTTTTGATGAAACCACTGGAGCAGTGCTAACATTCTGTAAAAGCCTATACTTTAAGATCTACAATATTAGGCGTAGAAATAAGAAGGGATAAATCATCAACCAAATATTATTAGAGGACATAATTTATTAAAGTTAGTTTACAATTTCTTAAGGGTGTTGGATCGAATATTATTTTTGAAAATTTGTTTGAATAACATTGTTAGTATCCATGTAAGTAATAAATGTGTTCGAGAAAAAAAATAAAAAAATTTCTTTATGGAGATATGGTTGCCCCAAAGTGACTAATTTGGCCTTTTTGGTGCATAACTCATGAACAATCCATGTCATATGATTTATTAACATTTTAAGAATATAGTGGACTAAAGGTACTAATCAACTAAGTATATGGTAAATCTAAAAAATATAATTATTTTAAGTGTTACCAATTATTATTCTATAAATGATATTTGTTCAAATTTGAGTTGACATTTGTACAGTCATCTTTGGCTAAAACAGTAGATTAATAATATATATAAAATTCATTGCTGGAGTTTACTATAAATGTGGGAGTTATGCCCATCTGTCAAATTTGCAGGGGGGAGGCAGGGGCTATGAGGGGGAGAGAAATACATTGCTTGTTCGTTAGTGAGTCAGGATCGTTACTACTCTTAGTGGCAGCTGCGATACAATTTAGAACAAAATTCCTTAGAACGTTAAACTGGGTGCCCAGACGAAAACCTATAAGTATTCTTATTTTTTATATATGTACTTGTTTAACATTAAACGTACAATAAGACATACATTTGAATCTGAAGGAGCGCAGGAGAGGTTATTGATATAAAAATAAATAAAATGGGTCTAAGAATGTTACCTTGGGGAATCCTTTTAAAAATGCTGGCATGGTGGCTCAGTGGCTAAGGCTTCGGACTGCGGAGGGTAAGGTCCAAGGTTTGAATCTCCACTGAGCCAACAGTCGGTACTTCACTCATTGAATAAAGTTCACACACATGCCTTCTGGCCCATGTGAACTGACGAGTAAAGTAAAAAAAATATTGAGCTTGCAATTTTTTAAGTAAGATGCTATGGTCAATCAGGTCAAAAGCCTTGACAATAGATGAAACAAGAAAGTTGATTGCGTCTGTACTATATTTACCTCTAGTAAAACCTAATTGATAAGGTGATTGTATGTTGTTCACCTCCAAAAACACAAGTAGTCTATTCAAGAAAACCCTTTATAAAACCTTGGAGCTAAATGAAGTTATGGACACAGTTGTATAGTTGTCACAATTTTCTTTTGATCCCTTTTTATGTTGGGCTTAACAAAAGAAGATTTCAATGTAGTAGGAAAAATAACTTATGCACAGGAAGCATTCATAATATTGAAACAGGAAAGCATACAACATTGGCAACATTCTTTAAAAGCTTAGGCAATATTCCATCAGTATAACATCAATACTTAGGCTTAAGTGACAATATTACTCCTTTCACTCCATGTGGAGTCGTGGGATAGAGAAAGAAAGTTTCATTACAGGGTTTAATCAAATTAATAGGGTTAAGGGACCGTCCCTAAATCACATAACTCCTGAAGGGGGGAGAGGGTTTTTGCCAGCGTTACACAACTATTACACCCCAACAATTTGTTTAGAACCATTCACAAATATTGATCGTTTTCCCCCAAAATAGACAATTTTTAAAATGATTTTAAAGTTAGTAATATATTCTCCCGCTATTTTAAAACAAACAGAACAGTCTAAATAATGTTTTTATCATAAATCAAAATATGCATTAAAGTGGACTAACAAAGTGCCCCCCTACATCTGCTGACTGCACTAAGTTATTTTTAGGATGGTTAGTATTACCGCTACAACTCCATTACACGGGGGAAGGAGGGTTTGAAAAAGCCGATTTTAGCGTTACGTAATTTAGGGACAGCCCCTAACAGGGCTCATAAGGTGTGAAGTTAAGTTTGATGGAGAAGAATAAAAGGAATTAAACATTTGTGAAACCACAAATGGGTCTTCTGTCCTCCCATTTTAAAAGTCTTTAAGAGTTATAGAAATGTTATGTTTAACTTTTCCAGGCTTCATTTATAACTTTCCAAATTGCTTTATTTCTGTTGGTAGACTGTGTGATTTTTCCAAGGACAGCATCCCGCTTTGATTGTCGGATAGCCCTTGTCAGATTAAAAAGGCATTATTTCTTACTAATTTGTATTTTGGCGCATTGGAATAGTTTGGAAAAAAAGATATTGGAGATGCATTATGGTACCAGTGGTTAACATTTTGACTAGTCCAACATCAAATCAAATTGCATTGATTTTACGATACATTGCAAGTGATCTAATGACCCAGTCTGTGATATACTCCTTAAAACTGGACAAACAGCAAGATAAAGTTTTGGTTATTTAAAATACTGGGTCCAATTTATAAGAAAATATTTGATCCAACTTAGGCAAGAATTTTTAAATTTATAAATGCTAAATAAATTAACTTCTATAATGCTATCTTTGACTGAACTAGCTAGTTTAAGTATGTAAAGTTAGTGGTCACAAAACCACAGTACTTTAAGGAACTTGCAGTCTAAGATATAGAAAATAGAGTCAATATGATGTGATGTGAAACTGTTTAAGAGCAACCTTAGATAAGGGGCTAAGGTGGTGTCTTGCCAAACATTCGGTTCGGATTCGATTCTCGATGAGATTACAACAGGAAGTTAAACCGGTGGTCCCCAGGTTAAATGTTAGAGGGCTTCTTAGTCCTATCTTCACCTCTGGTAAAATAAACTTTTTATTTTTAAACCTTTGCAGCGTGCAATCAAAATACATTGTTAAGTTTATTCTGTTTTCAAGGTTCTACAGTTAATACAATATGTTTTTTATAGATTAAACTAACTAAAAGAATTAATATAAAAGACCAACCAGTATATATATACCTAAGTATACTTGAAAACTATAAACAAATAAACTAGAATATCTTACCAATGATTCAGGTTAAACTTGTCTGCATCATCAGGTTTAGGTGGGAACATTTTTGGGCTGATCTGAGAATTCAGTGCTTCTGGAACCTCCTCATGGTTGATAAATATTTTATCAATTTCTTTGTTGGTTAAGACCCAAGAGGAGATACCTGGTGTGTATGCCAAACCTGGTAGACTTGTGGAAACATCCAGTAATTCCACAGCACCTTTGGTAAGTAAAAACGGCTAAATAGACAACTATTCCTAAATCTGTACTAGACAATAGTGACAATTTATAGTGAATAAAATTACTAACAAAATAAAGATTCATTGGAACAGTAGTTAAAATACTTCACAATAGTTTGTTCGAGTAGGGTAAAAATAGGAATACTCAAATTCACAACCAATTATTATTTAGTCCCTAAAATAAGTTGTCTTTTTCTATAGATGATTGAGTCTACACAAATATATATGAGGCAAAATAAGTCAGATGGCCAAGTGATTCTATTGGAAAGGGAAGTTTTTGTAAGGACAGAGATGGGGTTGCAAAGTATAGTGCTATTTTGTACTCTGCGTTAAGTCAAAGTAAAGTAGTGAATGAAGAAGTATTGTATTTGAAGAGTAGCTGTGGACATTTACCAGGAGTTGAGTCTTTGTAGAATGGCAGCAAAATATAGTGCTGTCTTGTACTTTGTGTTACGTCAAAGTAGTGAATGAAGAAGTATTGTATTTGAAGGGTGGCTGTGGACATTTACCAGGAGTTGTGTCTTTGTAGAATGGCAGATAAATATAGTGCTGTCTTGTACTTTGTGTTAAGTCAAAGTAGTGAATGAAGAAGTATTGTATTTGAAGGGTGGCTGTGGACATTTACCAGGAGTTGTGTCTTTGTAGAATGGCAGATAAATATAGTGCTGTCTTGTATTTTGTGTTAACCCTTTGAACCCCAGACCCAAAAATTAGATTGGTTAAAATTTTTACTAAGTCCACTTATACATGGAACATGCCAAAAACCACAGGGGAATTTTACTCTTTTTGCAACGTTTATGAAAAAAATTCATATAATCATAAGTGTTTGAGCTATTAATATGTTTTATGTACCAAATTGTTCAGAAATAGATAGATTACAAATAAAAAATATAATTTTCATCATTATTACTGAAAATGTATATATATTTATAAATGTACATGTAGAAATATATACATTTAAATAAAAAATTTATGTTTGAATTTTTATTTTTTTTAAAGAAGAATATTTTATCCGTGGGAAATATGTCTATTTTGTTTAGAATATTATTGGCAACCTGCGTACAAAATTTCAGCTTCCTACAGTAAAAAATAATTATGCTATATAAATTTTTTTCATTTTGATACGGAACCTGAAAAATGACATTTTTTACATAACTATACCATATAAAATAATAAGTAGATATTTGAATTACCAAATCATTATATTGTTGTTGTAATAAGATGAACTATATAAAAAGATAAAAAAACATTATTTACAGCCTATTTACATTTTTTCATTTACTTGTAAGGTGGTCTAATTATTGGAGCAAATATGCTTAGCCAAGCACTGGGCGTGACACCCATCCTTGCAGCCAATACAAACGGTTCTGGACCGTTTCCTTCCTTTCTTATAAGTAACGAAAATAATATTTACAATATACAACAATAACTAACACGTAAACAATAACATAACCTCGCACAGCACAGCTCGCCAGACGGCTGACGTAACACTGCCCAGCGCGGCAAACTGTGGCTGGTGGTTTGGCTTGTTACACTGTCAGCTGTTTGTATCCTATCGAGTATACAGACATGAGTCAAATTAATGCTTCGCTATTAAAATATATGGATTCACAATGAAGTACAGAACATAATACACGTTAATTGTTTAAAAAAAAAACCACAAAAAAGCTAATTATAATCGCTAGTATCTCACCGACGATATACCGTCGGCTGGTATTTTTCGGAATATTTTTACCGACCATGTATCGGCAGCCTGGGGTTTTTAGGTAGTAAAATCTACCGACGGTATATCGGCGGCTGGGGTCCAAAGGGTTAAGTCAAAGTAAAGTAGTGAATGAAGAAGTATTGTATTTGAAGGGTGGCTGTGGACATTTACCAGGAGTTGTGTCTTTGTAGAATGGCAGATAAATATAGTGCTGTCTTGTACTTTGTGTTAAGTCAAAGTAAAGTAGTAAATGAAGAAGTATTGTATTTGAAGGATAGCTGTGAACATTTACCAGGAGTTATACCCTTGTAGATGGGGAGCAAAGCATAGTAATGTCTTGTTATTTATTTGTTATGAATATGTACATTATTAATTAATTGACATGCACAGAAAACTGTAATATGTTCTATTGTGTTAATAAAGAAATTGAATTGAATTGTACTATGTCAAGTTGTACACACATATTTGATTTGACTTTGTGCATTTGTAAGAATCCTAATCTGATAAAATTTAAAAATACCACCCATGACTATACAATATGCATAAAAACCCAAGCTGAAATTTATTTTCATGAACTCAGCAAAATGTACAAAGTTATATAGCAGGATCAATTAAAAATTAAAAATTTTTTGAGTTATATATTAATTTATTTAACTCACAAATTCTTAAACAAAAACTGTATTTTTGGATTTTAAAACATACATTTTATTGTTTGGATGAACTTTTTGATTGAGAGATGATAAGACCTGTGAAAATTACTTTTTTGTTGTTCATACAATTATTATAGTTATTTCAATTTAGACACAGTTTATCTGACTCGGTTGTGGACAATGACTTTGCCAAAGATGTTTATCACTTTCACCCCTATTATAGCAGAAACTTCCACTCAGCCCAAGCTCATTTTACATTAACTTTCTGTTTACCCCATGTATATCTATAAAATACACGCCTAAGAATTCCACACAGACTGTGAGTATTTGTAGAGTGCTCATGTAAGAGTTTGTTTTAATTCCTGTGTTACTCTCAGATACTCAGCTAACATTATTTTAAACACACTGTTGGATAGATCTGAGCCCAGCCAAATATCAAGTCCTATACTGAGTATCTGTCAGCTTTTGATAGGCTTTAGGTAAAAGTTAAATGTGTATCTTACTCATGGGGGTCAAAGTGTTAAATTCTTGTGGTAATTAAAAGTTTGATTTCATCAAATCAAAATCTGTTTTGTTCATAATGTAACACATTGATACATTGAATGGAGTCATATAATAAATCTGTGCTTACAAGTAGACAGTTTAGTCATAAAAGTAAAATGCGCATAATTATTAACAACAATTAAGATCATATTATAAAGCCTAGCCAAATAAAAAATCAGTTTTCGTTAGTAAAACCAATATTATCAAGTTAAAAAAAATTTATATTGAGTATGAAGGTTTTGATAGGAAGTATACTTTGTAAACCTGGTGACATTTCCTTTGGATGAAATTATATTTGGAATAATTTTGCTGATCAACTATTCTGCAAAAACGAGTGTTGTAAAGTTGAATTTAATTTTCTTTTGAAGTGGTAGCATGAAATTGTTTTACAAAACAGATTGTTTCAAAAATGAATAAATTAAAAACTGAAAATTCAAAGGTCTGTATGTGCTTTACAGAAGTCCTCTAACATTGTTCTGAGTTCTCTTCTCTGTTGCAAAAGTATTTTGTGTTTGAATTATTCACAAATTATAACTTGAAAGTAAGTTTTGATTCAATTTATTAATATCCCATATTGTATTAGGAGTGAATTAATGCATAATGTATTAATTTCAAAGTCTCCAAGTTACACATTTTTTATATTTGGTGTAGTGCATACAAACCATATGACAGTTGTTTTAAAATATGGATAACAAGCTTATCACTTGCCAAGATTTCATGTATTTCAATTTCAAAATTCCTTTATTCATATAATATACAGTTGTACATAGAATGGTGTCACTAATCCTATAACAATACATATAAAATAGTATTATAATTATTTATTAACTTGGCTATCCCAAAATTCTTCAAAGGAATAAGGTGCAAGTTTTATCAAGTAAGTTTTCAATTGTTTTTTTAAATTTTGATATTTTTTTCTGTTAAGAAATTTTGTGGGAGACGATGAAGAAAAGTTTTCCCAATAAACCGAGTTTTCTTTTTATAAAACTCTAAATTGTGCTTGTCAATATTTTGAGAATGATTGCGAACGTTATATGTATGCTTATTTTCATTAAATACGGGGTCTGCAAACTGTTTGACATAAGTTACTGTTTCAAAAATATAGAAGTCCTAAAAATGTTATGTTTTCAGTGTGGTTTAATTGACCATTTTCTAAAAATAAATATAATATCAAACATTAGACGTACCACTTGAAAACCATTTATTATATTTAATACTTATTTTATCATGAAGTTCAAAATGTGGAAAATTAGGAGGTATTATGATCAAAACTTCATATTAGTAAAGAGTTATATTTTTAAAATCTATTATTGGAAAGACGGATTAGAAATAATACATCCAGAAAGAGAATTTAAGTGAACAACTCAAGATGGCTCAAAAGGTTATCTGCTTGGTTTAGTGAAATTATGAAATACATTGGAGAAGATTACCAGTGAATTTATATTATAATTACAAAAATCCAAAAGCGTAAAGGAAAATATATTTATGCAAGCAAGGACACAACATTATAAGAATTGCACATTAGGAAGGTTTATGACCATATTGCAATAATTTACCAAATAAACAACAAAACTAGAAAAATTACCATTTGATTCTGAGATGAACCTATGGATAACAGCTTCATTTTCAATTGGATTAAGAGAACAAGTGGAGTAAACAAGTTGGCCACCAACAGCCAACATTTCCACAGCCCTCTTCAGAATTCTTGACTGAACACTGGAATAAAATCAACAATACATTTAATTCATTCTAAACATTATTACATGTATATGTGGAACCTGATTAAATTAAGAGAAAACATCATAAGTTATTTAACAAATGTGGAGATCCTAGGTTTGTCCAGTTCCCCTGAACACCATTTTAACTTACCTGTATGAACTAGCCTTAACCCTCCAAATGGTAGTACTAAATGCCTAATTTAGCAGAGAAATTTGACTGGTCGTGCACAGTACGACTAAATTATTTATAAAATGTGTAACAATCTATGTATATATTACTTATTATATACCAAAGTAAACTTAATTAATTATAGAATATAAGTAAACTAAATCGCTTACCAAAATTTCTTTCTTTTATAACCATCTAGTGAGTCTAAAATAGTTTTTTGAAATTTTTAGTCTGATTTCAGTCAATAAAAAATCACTACATAAAAACTGATATAGCTGTTTTGTTTGAAATTTTACAAAGAAGAAAAAATATATTAGTGTTAAAAAATATATACAGAGCTGACGACGCAAAGCAGTCCCCAAAAAAAAGTAAGGTCACAACCAAAACAAAAAAAGGTTATGAAGCCAGATAACAAGTACTATATAACATTAAACCTTACAATCTGCTCTTCTAAATGGTACCAAATACATAAGTATTTATGATGGTAATTAAGGCTTACATAATGAAACGCTGTAGCCTCATTGCCACCCAATGAAAGGGGGGAAAAGACGCTACAGTGTCTTTTGCTAAGTGGAGGGTTAACATGACTTTCACACATTATGGCATGTCTTGAAGTTCCTTAACACTCATCATTCTTAATTGTTAATATTTCACTTACATCAAACCAACAAAAAACACTATTTCAATTGCCTTGTATTAAATGAAAGATAACACCAATGGTCTGATGTCTGTCTCAAGTGAGTAACAAGTGGACAAAGTGATACAGGATGAAGCCACCTTTGAAAAGAAGCAGTCTGTAAAAGGATCTCATTACCCCCTGGGGAATGGACCAAAATACAACATACTAGCCTGAAAGACCAATCCCTCAAGGAAAGACTAATTTTTAAAACCATAAATCATATTTTCTTGTATACTTTTTTATTTGATAGATAGTAAAATTGGCTTTCAGATTATATGAATTTTAGCTGAAGACATATGTACGTTAAAACTATACAGAACTTATAACTTGAAAGTAAATTTGAAAATTAAAAATAAACTTTCTTCAAGCTACCATTACGCTTGTTAAAAAAATGCTCAGATACAAACATACATATTTTTTGCAAGAAATATATCCAAATAAGAAAAAAAAGTTACATTCGAGAGACCATTTGCAGTTAGGAACAATATACTCTTATTCACAGTTCAAGCAAAACCCGAAAAACAAAAATTTTCAAGCAATGATGTCATGTTTAACATACAAAAAATAACAAATCTTTCTTCCAAGCATAAACAGAGGATACAACAAACAATATAAACAATCAAATGAGAAGGCTAATAACAAAGACACCACAGTATAAATAGCACAGTTGACAACGTAAACACAACTTTGGGTCTCATATAAACAGCCGTTGTCTATACATGGCGGTAGTTGGGACAGCAGCAATGTATGATCAAACAGGTAGAGTATACGGAAATCATGTAATATATCACTATAAAATTTACTATATTTTGTTTCCTAGGTTTTTTCTACTCTATTTCAGAAATATTTTAACAAAATATGTTACAAGAACAAAATAAAAAATACTGTGTAACTTATGATATATCTGAAGTTGGTGTCAAAAGGTTGCTTCCGCAACCCGTTGGGTGGGTCAATACTGATGCTAAAAATTTAATTAATTAATTAAATGTATATTAAAACAAAAATGTCAATTTAAAATTAAAACTGACTCATACTGAATTGAAAGAAATTGTGATATTAAAATTCATACAGCCTAATTAATTCAAACATACCCGTGCAAATTATTGGCATTTATACAGTTCCACTTTTTCCAGATGTCTGCATTCTTGCGTAAAGTGCCATCTCCAGTGCAAGGTACATCACACAGGATACGGTCATACTTTAATACACCTTCACTCCCATCTACAAATAATTAAATAAATCAATGATCTACTATTTTTTAGCCATTGATAGCTCATTTACACTTTGTGAAGTTGGAATAAAAAATGATCTAGAGGTGCTGGTAATTTAAAATAAATAGAAAACATAACTAAAATATTGGGGAGTTGGTTTTAGATCAGAGCATGAAAATAAAATATTTTAAATATTAAATAGTTATATAGATATAATGTTTTACTTAAATGTACATTATTTATCTGACAAAACATTAATTAACCCTGGAGAGGGCGCGTCACGGTCCTTTAGACCGGGTGTACAGGAAAACTTTAATAACTTTAGTTGTAGCAATTCAAGCGTTTCCTCCCCCTTAGTACCTTTCAATGGACTCGTCCACTTGCCGGATGTCCCTTTGTCTCCTCCTTCCCCTTCACTAGGTGTTGTGACCTGGTCGCTTTCTCCTGGCGCGCCGCCTCACGCTACTTGTTTTGCTGAATATTTTGACCGTGCGCGCCCTTTGCCGTATGCAGTTTTGATTGTTACGTTTAGTGGTTTTAGTTGAATATAATAAAATAGTTATTTTCTTTGTATATAAGTGTAAATAATAATGTGTAAAATAATAAAAACCTTTTAGTGTAAATACATTTTTTTGTTTTCTTAAAATATTTTTATTTTTTTAAATATTTCATTATGGAAAGAAAACGGGAAGAAGATATTCAAAGACTTTTAGAAAGTGTCGAGAAAGAAATGCAACGTGATGAAGAAAGATGCGAAAACCTAGGGGCAGTTAAACGCCAGCTTTTTATTGATGAACCTTCTGACAATATAATAATTGATGAACCTGCATCTGACGTTGACGAAGAAGATATATTAGAAGTTCAAGAAGAAAACACAGCATCGGAAGAGTCATCCGAAGAAGACAATGCAGTTGAGTATCGAGGGCCTTATTACATTGGGAAGGACAATGAAACAAGATAGGATGCCCACTGTCCAACACGGGGAAAAAATGTAAGAACACCAGCACGAAACATTGTACGTCGCCTACCTGGTGTGATATCTCATAAGCCAGAATCAGCAATAGAATCATGGAGACTTTTTCTTACTGATGATATTTTAGATGTTATTGTAAGATTTACAAATCAACACATTCTAATGGTAAGTCCAGGTTACTCAAAGCAAAGTGATGCCCGTGATACTAGTAGGAGTGAAATAGAAGCATTCATAGGACTTCTTTATTTAGCAGGTATTTACAGAGCATCTCATGTAAACTAATGGATTTATGGGAAACAGATGGTTTTGGAATAGAGTTTTTTCGATCGACCATGAACTTAAAAAGGTTTCAATTTCTAATGAGAAATATCAGGTTCGATGATGCAACTACACGCAGAGAACGGAGACTACTGGACAAGCTCGCTCTCATCAGAGATATATTTGAAAAGGTTGTGGATAAATTTAAGACAAGTTTTTCAGTGAGTGCGTTCTTGACAGTTGATGAAATGCTCAAAGCGTTCAGAGGACGCTGTGCCTTCAAACAGTACATAAGGAATAAGCCGGCCAAATATGGCATAAAAGTGTATTCTCTGGCATGTGCAAAAACATTTTACACCCTAAATATGGAGATCTTCGCCGGTAAACAGCCTGAGGAGCCTTTTGATCTGCAAAACTCAGGACTTGAAGTGGTAAAGCGAATGATAGAGCCTGTAAGTGGTACAGGCAGATCAATTACAACAGGTAATTGGTTTACCTCCATCCCACTGGCAGAGACCCTACTTAATGACCACAAATTAACACTAGTAGGGACAATAAGAAAAAATAAGAAGGAAATCCCTCCTGCGCTTATTTCTAAAGGTAAGCCAGTGCATTCCAGCATTTTCGCATTCAAACAAATATTACAGTACTATGGTAGCTTATAGTCCAAAGAGAAATAAAGTAGTTACCCTAATTTCTACTATGCACGACAACAATGAGATTGATCCAGAATCAGGTGATTCTTGTAAGCCATACATTGTTACTTTTTATAATTCGACAAAATGTGGGGTGGACGCAGTAGACCAGTACAAAGAGAGGTACTCTGTTTCACGCATCAGCAATCGTTGGTCTCTGACATTATTTTTTACAATATTGAACGTAACTGGACTGAATTCCTATATTGTTTTCAAACATGGAACTGGCAAATTCGACATTCCTCGACAAAATTTTTTAAAGGAAATTAGCAAATAGTTGTGTGCACGTTACTTACAAGAACGCAGTGCAATAAAGACACTCCCAGTGGGACTCAAAAGAAACATACATCAAATGTTAGGAATGCCGGAAGATGCGGAAGTAGTACCTGCTCCAGCTTCTCCAGACGTAGAACGACCAGGACGGAGCGCCTTCTATGACTGGAGAAAAAACAGGAAGACTAAAACCAAGTGCCATCTATGTCAGCGACACATCTGCAAGGAACACACAACAGTGACCTGTGTACGATGTGCCAATCAGGAAAGAAGCGAAGACTCAGAATAAAACACAGCTACAAAAAAATCAGGTCAACATTTTTTCTTTCATAAATTTGCAAACTAATATTTTGAAAATATGTACTATATTTAAATTCCAATATTTGAAAACTTTTATTTTTTGTCATACATACAACCAGACATGTTAACATTTAGTTTAGCCTTAATAAATATATATATTTCTTTGAATAATTCTTCTTTCAATACCCGGTCTAAACCTCCTGGCGCGCCCTTTCACATGACTGAGTTGAACGTGTTCTCTCCAGGGTTAATAAATAGCTCATTAGAAAATATTAACTGTCCTGTTTTCTGTAAACAAATGCTAAGATTTTATAAATTAAATCTGGAATCTGGGCAGACAATTTATCTTATTAAATACTGGCACTTATATCATTATAAATTGGTGATTAGTCTACAATCTTGAACTTGAAAACAAATAGCAGAAAAGTAAATCATTACTTGAAGAAATAAGGTTGTCAGTTTTAGGCTGCAACAATATACCTGATTTTAAAACTAAACTGTAAATAAACATAAGCAGACTTAACTATACATGGAGATTCTTTACTCATAAACAGAACAATAACCTGCTTCATTATTGTTGTTTTTTTGAGCCAGTCAAAGAGCATTGTTTCAACCCAGAATGCCTTAAAGTTTCAGTAAGGCTGGTTATGAACAATAAACAGTTTTTAGTTGCATTTAATCCACTCTTGTGCATATTCCTGTTATCATAAAAACAAAGATGTGCTCATAGCAATAACATGGCAATTTTCTAGAACTGGGAAGTGGAGTGTTAATAGAATTAAAAATATCCAAATAACTTATAGTTTACACGTTTATAGTAGAAAATCTGCTTCATCGAAATCAGTACACTGGTT
>JAQJVL010001816.1:35000-143228 GCA_035578905.1 Stictocephala bisonia
AAAAACAATAATTTAGTTTTCCTCAAAGATAAACATTAATACTTCCGCGAATCAATACAAATTCCAAACAAAATCTATTATTCAATTATATATAATGGTTCACTGGCAAGCAGTGGTGAGTCTCAACTACCTTCAATGTTTTTAGTGTCTTGCTCAAAACAACCTTATCACGTAGGGGATGACACCTCTGCATTTCTTCCTCCATAGAAACAACTTTTCATACAATTGTTATTTTACAATTTATTACTGTCCGCAGGAATTTATTTGTTTTAAGTTTATTGTTTGACCTTGACCATGATTTTAGCAAAACTAAGGATTATAGCATATTTTCATACAATTCTTTTGCCATCCATATATTTGAAATACAATTTCTTCTGTCAAATTAATTACTGTACTTAATTTTAACTCTTATTCACGTACAATATTGATTTTGAATGTAAGGTACAAAAATAAGATAATGTAATCAAAGACATTTTTGAAAAATAAGAGCAGGAACGTGTTACTGTGTTTATATTGTTTAAATTGTAATTGTATTCTACATAGTTTATAGTGTATAATTAGTTTTATTTTGTTTATAGAGTTATTATAGTGTATAATGTGCAGTTTATTACTAATACTAATAAAAACTTAATCTTTTGATTTTAATCATTGTCCATGTACACAGTAGTCATTGCCAAAATGTAGTCATTGCCAAAATAACTTAGTTAATATGCTTTATTTATTGGGGTGAGTGGGTATACACTAACTTGAAGGAAAAATTGGGAAATTAATCCAGTAAATTCATCCTCTAGACCTACAATATATATGGGAAGAAATTATATACTGAATTCCATGGACTAAATTAAAATGAGTGCACATTATTGGACCAGGGTGGAATGAATTAGTTGTTATACGTGTATTTCCACAGCAAATGAAGAAAGCCATCTTCATCACCTGATATTTTGTCACCACCTTTTTCACAACTCAGTCGTTAAACACTTTAGTGATGATTTCTGAGTAAGTTATCTCACTTATTTTTTGCTACATATTTTGCTGTCCTCATCTCACCTTGAAATTGTTTCACATATTTTAGTGGTACATTGCTCAGTATTATAAAGGCGATGCTACAAACCAAGATGAAAATCTGTATTAATGAATTAAAGAAGTTTATAAATCAGCCAAGTTCTAATATATTTAGGAGAGATATATTTAGGTAAATTTTCTAGGTTTTAGATGGATAAACTGTTTTGTGATTGATAACAATCAATTTTCAGCTAAATAACGTAACTAATTTATTTTTATTTCCATATAATACTTACTTTGTGATGAGGTTGAACATCCAGAAGCAGAGGGGGAATCATACTGACAACCTCCTGCCGACTAATATTGCCAGTCGCTGTCTCTGACATGAGAAAGTTGTGAAGTTTGAAATAAGTTTCTGATCTTCTGATGTCTTTTCGTGAAAGTGGAACTTGCCATCCGAGGCGCTTGGGATACCTTCAAAATCACAATGTCATTTATTTTGGCATACCTTCCAAAAACTGAAATCAGGACATTCAGCCTGAAATTCAAATAGACCAATTGTTCCACTGGATCCTCTACAGCAGCGTTTCCCAACCTGTGGTACGCGTACCACCAGTGGTACGCAGAGGGGACTGCGGTGGTACGCAGTGACTACGAGTAGGCCTAGTAATTTCACCATGGTTTGCACCGGTGCGCCACTATTAACAATTCATTGACCAACGGCAACTGTCTCTAGTTATCAATACATTAGAACGAGGACGGGATAATTTCTTAGACAGCTATTACAGTTACTGCCTTATAACAGTGGCAATCAAGTAATATGTGCGAGATTCAAAATTCATGCGCCCAGTCCTCAGGCGACAGGCAATACTACACTACTACACGGATTCAGATTCGAAAATGATCGGGATGGCTCGGGGCTCGGCTCGTCAGCGCTGCGACCCCCCACCACAGTTCATTGACCTCTGTAGTCGCTCGCCAGTCGCTACTCCATTTCTGTCAGTTTAGTGGCATTCACTGCGTGATTCACTGTGTATTTGTTTGAGGTTAGCCTTCGTGCTTATGGTGCGCAGTTGATATGGATAAGTTTTTAAAACGAAGTCAACCTGGTCCTTCAACCAGTAGTTCTCAACCTAAAGTTTTCAAAACTAGTGAGAGTGAATTGAACACTTTTAGTGGCTCTTCAACCAGTTTTCCTGTATCTAAAACTATTCAAAGCAGTGCAAGTGATGTGAAAGCTGTTGGCAGTAGTTCCGAGGGTACGGGCACGGCTACTGAAGGTGATGTAGCCCCGACTAGTACTCAGTCATCCAAAAGTACAGCTAAGTTAATTAAAAAAGAGGTCAGACGAAAGTACGACCCTAGTTATTTAGCTTTTGGGTTTACTTACACTGGGGATTTAAATGAGCCTACTCCACAGTGTGTTATTTGTAAGGAAACATTATCCAAACACAGCATGAAACCTTCCCTTCTCATGAGGCATTTCAATACAAAACACCATAATTTGAAAGGGAAACCTGTGGCTTATTTTAAAAATAAAGAAAGTGAGCTTAAAGGTAGCAAAAGACAATGAGCTCATTTTCATCTCTTAACACTCGAGCAGTTGAAGCATCATACAAAGTAAGCTTAAGAATTGCTCAAGAAGCTAAACCACATACGATTGGTGAATCCTTAATCTTACCTGCTGCCAAAGATATAGTTTCTTCAATTTTAGGAGAAAAGGAAGCAAAGCTGCTTGATGTTGTGTCGTTATCTAACAACACGGTAACACGAAGAGTAAAAGACATGACGTTGGATGTCAAACGCATGTTAATCGAGAAAATAAAGAAGAGTCCATATTTTTCACTGCAAATTGACGAAACAGCAGACATTACAAATATGCCGAATTTGCTGTGTTATGTTAGATATGAAGACGGTAACAAGGTAAATGAAGACATGTTATTTTGTGAAGTATTACCGACACATACGACTGGTGAAGACATTTTTGTTAAATTAAATGGTTTTATAAATGAGCATGATCTGGATTGGAACAAGTGCGTGGGACTTTGTACTGACAGAGCCACCGCAATGGTAGGTCGCCACTCTGGGGTTGTGGCTAGAGTAAAACAAGTAGCCGCCCAAGCAACATTCACTCACTGTTGTTTGCATCGAGAGGCTTTGGTAAGCAAAAATTGCCCTTGAAAGCTTAAAAGAGGTTTTAAGCCAAGCCGTTAAAACTGTAAATTTTATCTAGGCGCTTGCTTTACATTCTCGTTTGTTTGCAATACTGTGTGATGATATGGGTAGTTTGCACAGACAGCTATTGCTACACACCGAGGTCAGATGGCTATCGAGAGGAAAGGTTTTTACTCGTCTGTTTGAGCTACGCCATGAGGTTTTTGTCCGACAAAAACTTTGAATTCAAAGACTGCTTCTCAGATGAACTGTGGATCTGTAGGTTGGTGTATCTGGCACAGATATTTTCAAAGCTCAACGAACTCAACCAAAGTTTGCAAGGAAATAACAACACACCTTTTCGAGTTAATGATAAGGTATCTACAATGAAAAAGAATCTGAACCAAGCAGCAAAAGATGCAGAAGAAAAAAAGATTTTACTGTTTCCTACTCTTGAGAATTTTGCTGACGAAAATGACATCCAACTTAGTCCTGAATTTCTGGCTGACATTAAAAACCATTGTCTCATCTTAATTAACAGCTACAACCTTTACTTTCCTGAGGACTTGAATGAATATTCCTGGATCCAAAACCCGTTTGCAGAGATAGAAATGGCACCAGACAACTTTACTGCATCAGAAAAAGAACAGTTGTTTGAAGTGAACTGTGATTCGGAACTTCGGCAACAATTTTCAAGAATGATGCTTGTGGACTTCTGGGGTGAAAGGCGTGTGGATTACGGACAAGTAGCTGACAAAGCAATTAAATTTTTGCTTCCGTTTTCAACTTCATACCTGTGTGAGACAGCCTTTTCATCTCTTGTGTACCTCAAGAACAAATATCGAAACAGACTTCTAAATGTGGAAAATGATCTCCGTTTAAGGCTAAGCAATCTTAGACCAGACATTCCAAATCTAGCTTCAAAAATTCAAGCAAAACCTTCTCATTGACATCATGTTTTGTATTGTGTTGTCTTTTCCTTTTTTTTTTTTTTTGCAATGTGTGTCATATCTTGAGCTTATTGTGTTTCTTGTTCATTTCAATTAATTCATTATTAAATGTTACAACACTACACAGAACTTCATTTTTCATCCTTTTTGTTGTATAAGTTAGTTAGGCTTGCACACTATTAAACATGTGTCCATAGGTCCAATTCATACTTCAAGTGGCTAGGTAGTATGTGAAATATTTTAATCTAGTCAAGTGGTACACCAGTAAAAATGGTTGGGAAACACTGCTCTACAGGGCCTTGAGTGGTATAGCTAAATTTACATCTAAATGGTAAAAATAACCTTGATAATTTCATTTTAAACAGATTAATATCATTTGGAGTAATTTTATTTGATTGTCATTATTAAAATTCCTGTATAAAGAGTAGACAACATTTCAATTGGTAAATTATTGTATAGTTGAATAATTATAAAAATTGTTTACCATTTAGGCTAATCTCCATTAGAATAATGCTAAATTGATGAACTGAATATTAGCCATTTTCTCCAAAAAAATTGTTTGATTGGTCATTTTGTAGGATACAACTTCTTTAAATTAGAAATATTAGTTGAGATGAAAAGCAAATTGAAAAAAACTAAAAACAACCAAAATTGAGCATTTATTAAAAGTTCATCAATATTTATATTGTTAAATCAGCTAATGCAATAATGGTATACAGGATTGATAGTGAGGTGTTCTTGTTTTGTTTGAGAACATTGAACATTAATCTTATGGATAATAGATTTGTGATAGCTGGGAGTAACCAAAATTTGCTATCACTCTAGCCTTATTGTGACAAAAATAACATATTTTACAATCAATCACTGATTAAAAAAATCTTATGGATTAAGGAGTGTTGCAAATAATAAAGTAACACCTTATCTTTTGAGAAAAATCTACCAATTTATTTAGCATTTATGTGTTATTTGTTAAAATTTTGTTCAATAATATAGAATTATTAATTATACTAAGTAAAACTCTACACATTTGGAGAATATATAACATATTATTTGGTATAAAAAAGTGATTTGTTATGGTAAATTGCTTTGTTATTTATTGTTTGTAGGACAATTCAATTTTTGAAGTCTATGACAATGTTAAAAAGACAAAACTAAACAATTATGTCAGCAAGAACAAAGAGGAAGTCCGGTTCATAGCCTGTCTATGAACTGAAGGCGAATTATACCAGTTGTTGGTACGTTTTCTGTTTCCACATTTTCCATCATGTGTTACTAGTAACTAACTAGGTAATGGTATACAAAACGTGTGAGTCTATGATTTGCCATTGATACGTGTACTGTGTCTGACGGGAAGGCTTCCTACTGTTGGATTCAAAAAGCAATGTACTTGAGTTTGAACCACTGTTACAAAATAAATACCCATCCGATTCCCTTGTACGCCAAAATTTAGCTTATTTAAGTCTACGTAATTTCATATAGCCTACATGTTTTTTTATAGACGTTAAGAGTTTTTGATAGCAGTTAGAATACAAAAAAAAACACAAAATTTTAGCACTTTTGGAGTAAAGCTCAACTTTAAAATTTCTAAAACAAAAAGTATAAAGATAAGTCAGTGAAACTGTAACCTCATGTGGAGAAGGTCGTTTTTTGTAGTCTGTCCAAATCCTATAATTTTTACTCTTTTACAAAATTTTTTGTTGTAATTGTTATAAACCCTTGCAAACTTAAAAAAGGCTGATCATATAAACTTCCAAAATGGTTCAAAATTACCGGATTAAAAATAAAGTAAGATTATAAACGGTAAGTATGATAAAAAATGTTGCAATTTTCTATCACATGATAATTCAACAGACATTAATGTGCCGTAACTCGTACGACTGGCCGAGTCTCCGAACGCGTTGTTGCCACTTCATGCAGCTGGACTTCCACCCTGTATTAGGGGACTTATTAGCTATGAATGACAGGTAGACATGTTACAGCTAAAGGCTGATGAATCACTCACAGTTACTAGAAATGTGATAAATACATCCTGCAAATCACCAATATAATGGGTGGCTCTCATTTTCACGTTACATTCAGCTTGTTACATGTGAAATAATTGTAAATAGGTTATTTTTTAATTTGGCAATATTTTTAGAGCTATAACATTTTTAAACTTGTCACTGGAGGTCCAAAGCTCTCATGACAAAAGGTGATTAAAAATGGTTTAAATTTAGATAGAAAACATCATTCATTAACTTCCACAGTAATAAACCTTTCATGCCCTGTGTAAATACTTCCAGGCGCATGATTCCGCAACACCGAAATGCTCAGTTGAAACTGGTTTTGAAGTTTTGCCCGAGGAGATTTACTTACACATGAGCGCACATCGATTTCTGTTGAATTATCATGTGATATAAAATAGCAAAATTTTTTTATTGCACTTACCGTTTTGTAATCTTACTAATTTTTCAATCCGGTATTTTAGAACCGTTTTGGAAGATTGTATGATCAGCCATTTTTAAGTTTGCAAGGGTTTAAAACAATTACAACAGAAAATTTTGTAAAAGAGTAAAAATTCTAGAATTTGGACAGACTACAAAAAACAACCTTCTTCACATGAGGTTACAGTTTCACTGACTTATCTTTAGTACTTTTTGTTTTAGAATTTTTTTAAAGTTGAGCTTTACTCCAAAAGTGCTAAAATGTTAGATTTTTTTTGTATTCTACCTGCTATAAAAAATTCTTAAAGCCTTTAAAAACATATGTAAGTTATATTAAATTACGTAGAATTAAATAAGCTAAATGTTGGTATACAACACAACGAAATAGGATGAGTATTTATTTTCTAGCAGAGTTTCAAACTCGAGTACGTTGCTTTTTGAATCCTATATTAGGCTTTCTCTGTTGTTCTTGGATCACCTGTGTTACCCTACACCATTTGTTATGTTGCAGTGGAGAGGCTTTTTTCATTTGTATGTGTTTTGGTTACTTTGTTTATCTGCTGTTTGTCAAGCTCCTCATTATATGTCTTTGTAACTTCTCAATATCCTCACAAGTCACCGGCTGGATGGGCTATGCCATGTTTTCCCTCAACTCTCTTTTACTTGCGGTTGTCGAGGTGTTGAAAAAAAACTAAAAAAAGAAGGCGAGTAAACAAATCTATGTGGTGCTTTCGAAAACCTCAATGGCCAGCCACACCGACTCGTAAAATCTTTCCTTCTTATTTCTATATGGACAGTAAGCTGCCCGTGTCATCTGTATGCAGTTTCCACATATTCCAAAATTTTGAAGGACCAATAGTTTATCTACTTAATAACATTTTTCAACATTTCTTATAAGGAGCTGCCCTGTCCATCCAGCAGGATTCTGTACAATCAGTAACTTTCTAAAACATTTTTTAGATCCGCCCTTAAATTCTGAATTCTTTTATTAGTGCTGGGTATTGTTTATTATAAGTTATTTATAATTAATTATATAATATTACATATGTGGAAATTTATATAGGGTGTTATTTGTACCTCGTCATTTGTATGAAAAATAAATACAGTTAAGACACTTTTCATTTCATTCATTTGAATCTTGGAATTTGTATACTTCTATAATTTAAAAAAAAAAAAAAAATGTAGGTTACTGTACACCAGGTCCGTATTGGTTTATTTTGGGTCAATTTTAAGCATTGTTTTTGCAGTTTAAATTTTATGGGCAAACTTTTCAGGCACCATTAACCCTAAAGAATTCTAATCATGGTAGTTCTTAGATAGGGGATCAAAATTAAGGGTTGTCAACCAATTTTTCTGTTTTTTTCTCAACCAATTAGGAGCCCCACAGCTCCACCATCTGTATTCGGTGGAATTACAGGAGTTTGGGTGAAATTTCAGCAGTTTCTGAACAAGTTTTATATTTGAGGGTAATAGAACCAACTATTACTGCCCAATAGTGGCTTCTAGTATGTTTTTATCTTTCTCTTATTATTTAGTTTTGGTTAATAGGCTGTTGATGACTTGTTTACTCCAGCCACTGCAACCCATGGACTCAATTGTTATCTTTGTTAAATCTTTTACATTGCTGATATTCATTCACACTCTTCTGATAGCTTGCAGTTTTTTCTTTTGGCGAATATATTTTTCTTTGATTTCTCCTCTCAGCTGTTTGTATTTATTTAGTCCTTTCACTCCATAGACACTATGGTTGATGATTAGTCGCTTAGACCTTTCCTCTCACAGCTCAGGACGTTCAGAAAGCTGTCCTGATGCTGGAGAGGAAGGAGTTCACATGTTTCAGGTTTTTAACCTACACTTTATTGATCCGAACTGTAATGGGATATCCCACATCTTATCAGAATCAAAGAAAAAAATGCATCACTGCAATTATACTGGCAGACGATTCGATGATCTTAAATATTTTCAAGTAACACAGTTAGTAGTATAGATTAGCTAGAGAACTGCAACTGGTGTGCACTTATGCTCATAGCACACGTATAAATTATTCCAGACATTGGACCTTACTTAAGAACGCCCTTTGTGTGACTTTTTTGTAGTTACATTAATAAGTTTATTTCAATCTCAACAATTTTAAATGAAGTTTTTAAATACAGTTGACTCTTGATAATCCGACAGTCACGGGACCAGTAGGGTGTCGGATTACCAAATGTACCTCCCATCATGACTGAATTCGATGTTTAAACTTAAAACAATAACAAATACGATAGTTTTAAGCAATAGGTATGTACAGTACTGTATTAACAAACCTATTTCATACTGTTTGTGAATATTTATGTGCATAAAATAAATACGTACTGTATTGACCAAAGGTCTAGGTTAAAAATAAAGTACAGTAATTAATGCGGATAATTTTAAGAAATTGACAAACTGTATTTACTACATTAAAAGTACAGGATTGTATGTATTATAGCAAAGTTTGTACTGTACTTACACACATATGAACAGATTGCAAAACAGTAAATAAACTAAACATGAAAAAAATCTGTCATTTTCTTCTGCTTTTTTGTACGCAAACCTTCGTTAATTGCTTTTTCTTGAATGTATTTCAAAACTAAAACGTTGTTGACATCTAGGTCACGTTTCTCACTCCAGCGAATCAAAGTGTTGGCAGCAGACAAAGCTTCATCACAGCTGATCACGTATTTTTTCTCCGTCTCCACGGCCTCTTCAATTGTGTCGTTTTGTGTTATGATTTCTTGCAGAATCTCTTCATCTGTTTGTTCTGCACCCAGGTTATCGTCTAACACCCATCTTATTAGTTCTTCCGATAATTCTTGTTGGACGTTAGTTTGATTACAAAGTAAAATGGTTTCTTCCACTACACGATTGTTATCTTGGGTGTTGTCGTCATCTTCCCGTTGGTTTTCATCATCTTTATTTTGGAGGAGGGGGTTATGTGGCCAAACATTTTCCAGGATTTTATAAGTGTTGATGGCTGGACTTGTTGCCACGCAAAAGCTGCGGTCCTTAATGTCAAACTTTTTCAACAGTGTTGTAATGTCTGCATCTGGTTGGCAAACAATATCCATAAGTAGGCGTTTTTTGTAATGCGCCTTTAGAGTTTTGATAACATTCTGATCCATTGGCTGAATCAGAGCAGTTGTATTTTTCGGTAAATACATGACCTCGATGTATCCATCGGCTGTTTTTGCTTTTAATTCTTCTGATTTTGGATGCCCAGGAGCATTATCTAATAATAAAAGAGCCTTTAATGGCAGATTATTAGCCTTTAAATGCTGTTTTACTTCTTTGACAAAATGATTATTATACCAGTCTAGGAAGATTTCTTGGGTCACCCACGCTCGACTTTAGTTCATATAAACCACTGGAAGAGTTTCAAGATTGGTGTTTTTAAACGCCCTAGGTTTCTTACTTTTACCTACAGCTAACAGTTTTAACTTATGACTCCCGGCACCATTTGAACACACCATCAAAGTGATTCTTTCTTTTAAAAGTTTCCTGCCGGCAATATTCTGTTCATCCCTTGTTACAAACGTTTTGGTTGGAAGTTGCTGCCAATTAAGGCCGGTTTCATCGGCATTGTAAACTTGTTCGGCAGTTAGGCCCAATTCAGTAATTTTTGTGTCTAGGCGCGTGATGAAGTTGTCAATATCTGTCTCATCGGCAGACAGTTTCTCTCCGCTCATCTGCAAAAACCAAATACCATGCCGTTTTTTAAAATTTTCAAACCAGCCATCGCTTGCTCAAAAATCGTCTTTATTAGTTATCTCACGATAAAAGAACTTTGCTTTTTCTTTTAAAATATCCCCAGAAATTGGGGCATTTCTGTTTCTTTCTTGTCGAAACCACGCATGAAGAGCTTCTTCAACTTGAGGAAATTCACTCATTTTAAACGTTTTTCTGTTTGAATTATCCTCGGCAGATTTTATAAAGTTTTCAATTTTTTCCCGATTTTTTACAATGTCATAAACTGTAGGCCGGCCTATGCCAAACACTTGAGAAATTACCGTAAGGGTTTCGCCACGGTCATATCTCTTAAGATGTCCCACTTTTCTGAAATTGATAATGTTTTATGCTTACGTTTGGTTCCACTTGTGCTCGCCATCATATACCACACCAAATATACTGTACAGAACTCTTAACTACAGTATTTACACTTACATACAGTTACTTTGCACTTACATATACTTAAATACAATTACAGTTACATATTTACAATTACAATGCCACAGTACACAAAAACTGTTCAAATTTCACACACTAAATAAAAAGGAAGAAGCACTTGTACTGCACTATGCTACACGGAAATACCGATGCGTCAATCCTGTTGAGACAGGAAACAAAGGTTGTTGACCGCGTCGGACTACCGAGCGTGTCGGACTGTTAAGTGTCGGACTACCGCGAGTCAACTGTAAATACTATTCATACATAACAAATATCAAGCTTACAACTTGGATGTAAGGCTTATAAATAGCTAAAACAATTTATTGATTGCTTTCATAACATAAAAAGATAAAAGACAAATGAGAATCCACACATACCATGGGAGGCAAAGTGGTTTTTTTTGTTGCTCTTCTGGGTCCTCAGGATTAATCAAATCTTTGAAAAACCGCCCTTCTACAATATTAAGCAATGCTTCTGATTCCTTTTCATTGCAGTCACTTATACGAAAAGATGCTGGAAGTTCTCGCTTCAATGCTTCTAGAAAACTACTCCATTCAGTTTCAGGAACTATTTTCTGTGCCTGTAAGACTTTATAATATAAATCATATGCAGTAAAAAAAAAACAGCACAGGTTCTCAGTAGGCCTAAATGAGCGCTGAGTAAGGACCAGATAGTAGATTAAATGCACTATTTACAAGTAAAATACAGGATTTTTTAGCTCACAAGAGGACACCAGAAGATGTTTTCATTCATGTGTTAAAAATTGGAACGTATTCTACAAAAGTACAAAACACACTGTACTATTGTAAGTTACTGTTTGTTTAAACTGTACAATATTAAAAAAAAAAAAAAAAAAATGAATTGTCCCTAGTCTTACATATTATTGTCCTTTCAAATATTGTTGTTTTTCTAATTAATGTGCTGATTTGTCATTATATAGTTTGTGTACATATAGAATAGGTATGGTAATACAAATGTTGTTATTACAATATGAAAATAGTAAACATAGAACACTTAAAATTTGTTGGTTTACATTTTAGAAAGAACTGATTTTTTAGAAAGAAGCTGTTGCACATGTGAGTTTGAAGAGAACGCTAATCATGAAAGTTATATCAGCCATCTTACACGACTTTCACAAAAAATACAAATATAACTGGAGGAATTTTGGCTATCCAAGATAGAAGTTATCAAGTATTCAAAAATCTTGTTAATCCTTAATCTGATTCGCAGTTTTGAAAATTAATAAAATGTAAATTTAGGTTGAATTAACATGCAAGAGAGCAAATTAGGCCCATTCCTCGAACTTTAAAATCTAAAGTTAAAATTTACAAACTGATTTAGAGCCAAATTATTAAACCACTTTCTTCTACTTAAAGATGGAATTGAGAATACTGATTCCAAATAGACAGAAAAGAATAGAACAGAAAATCATTATGTTCTTTGAAAACCACCACATTTTCACAAGGAATAAACCAAATCCTGGAAAACAGATTCTGACTGAGATAAGCCTGACTAAGTTGTAATTAAAAAATAACTTTAATTGCAATTGCAGATTTAAATTGCTTATTTTGCTTTATTAGCTTTACTAGCAATTTTATTTAGAGGTTTTTATTTGATGCACTGGCCTCCTTTAGAAATAAATTACTGTATACCATTCAATTAATTAATGGGGTTTGTTATAGCAAAGAACTTAGCTGAACAATTTTTAATAAGGAGATATTTAACAGATTAAAAACTGAAGCAGGTTTTACAGTATAAAATACTACAGCATGACAATATTTTGGCAGTTATTGATCAATATGCATTTTTAGACATTTACTGCAGAAGGTTTGTAATATTTTTAACAGCTCATCAAGTATAGGCTTCAGGGAACAAAAATGTATGCAATTGTATGACTTAGAACATTATTATAAAAAAATACTTTTGGTAGAGTTTATCAATATTTATGGTCCCATTTAAATAGATGTGAAATCAGATGTACATGGTTTTTCACAGCTTTAATCATGTGAGAGTACACATAAACATGATTAATACAAATGGAAACAGTTTGAGGCCACTTACCTTATTACAGTATATTCCAAATCAGCTAATGTTAAGAACTAAAAATCCGGCCAGTGAATTTTTCATTGGAATTATATATTTTTAATTGAATTATATCACCGGCAAACAGATTTATTTCAAAAAGTACAACTTCTCTACAAAACTAAAACAATACTGATTCTTGGCCTGTTGTAGATCAACCAATTAATACTATTAATAATAAGTATTCTGAAATTTGATAAATAGGAATAATTGATTATGTAGTAATACAAAATACCTGTATATTATTAAATTCACTTACTTTGTAATACTTTTCAAATTCAGAATTTTCCTTCAAAAGCTCAACATAATTCCCTCTTTCACCAGCAGATGGCTACAAACAGAACAAAATTTATGAATTAACAAATAAAAAACTATAAGAAATATGTATAGTTTTTATTAGAAACAATGTATTTACACTAAGAAGATGAGTTTTCAAACACTGATAAAACAACTTTTTTTAACAAATAATTTAAAACTATATCGCAACAACATTTTAGAAGTTTTACAACATTAATTGAATATTGAAAATTCAAGCTCATCCCTTAATATAACTTCTATTAAAATAAACCTAAAAATGAGACAGTTAAAAGTTTTGTCACATAACAGAAGAAGTGAAAAAATAATAAAATAATAATAATAACATTCTTCCAACTAGTAAATACCTCTATTATTCCAAGTTTACCAGCAGTATATATATTATATTTGCTGGTCCATGTTAATGCCTAGTGAAGTATTACAAAAACCTAGGATGACAATTAGATTTTTTTATATTAACAAAAAATGAGTATGACACTCAGTTGTGTTTAACAAGGAAAAAAAAACAAAAAAAAAAAAAAAAAAAAAAAAAAAACAGGGTAACATTATGTGAAGCCAGGGTTGCATGTTATGTTATTGGAAACTATGGATGTGTGAGTATATAAGGACTAGTGGCGGGTGCACAATGAACCAAATGGCAGTTAGGCCTAGAAGAGACAAAATAGGATACAAACTCCATGAAAAAGTACTATAAATTAAGTAGCAGTACCTAGCCCATTTGACAACTACTGAAGAGAAACTATTTAGTTGACATTTAAATCCAAGGTGATGTACGAAAATGCTTAGTTAAAATTTATATGTCAATGATAGGGCCTTCTCTAAATGGTTGTCTGTGTGGACTTTATTAAACGATAAATAATTAAATAAAATAGTTTACTTTACCTTCCCAATTTAAATTTAATAACATATCTATAAATAGGGGGAGGCAAGGAGTGCCAAAAAGAAGTCAAAATAGCGCTGTTATCTATCGGGATTTTGAAGCTTATTATATCTTATGCTAGCAGTATATAGTGCAACTCAAAGCTAATTCAGAGCCGCTTCATAGGTTGTCTTGGCTTGATCAGTTTGAAGTATTTTTTTTTACTATGGCACCTGTTGCCTCTCTTGTTATTTCTTTATTATTTTTATTTAACTTTAAAGTTTCTCGCATATGTGCATATAGTAGGTCTAACTAGATCTTCTTAAATTTCAAGATGACGAGCCCAGTTCAGGACTTTCATCAACTACCCAAACAGGTGAAATTGTTGATAACATTCTTTAATTTGTACCGGTGATAACATTCTTTATGTACTTGAAAATTAGTGAAAAAGTAATGAAGAATTGTTTGAGGTACATTAGGTGAAATATTTTTATTTCCATTCAATAATTTTTAACTATTTATTCTTTGCCATCTTCATTTAAATTATAGTTGGACTACATTCAATAATATCATTGTTAAAATCATGGTCTGAGCCTCCAGAGTAACTGACCTTTCAGGAGGAAACATTGTATATTTAGGCCTACATTTTGTTATAATTAAGCTTAATCCTAGATGCTAGGTAGCCCATTATGAACTCCCAACTGCAAGTGCTTCTTTTCAGTGCTTCACAAGTTTTTTTTTAAATCATAAAAAAATACTTAATATGCTCCAAATGTCAGTTTTATCATTTCGTTTTTCTTCTCAAGAACTGTCCTTTCAAATACTACCGTCAACACTTACAAAATAAATAGGCCTAGTAAATAATTATTGTCTAGAAAAGATTTAAAAAATGCTAAAATTTTGTACGTAAATTTTAACTTATAACCCTCCTTAGGAGCACTAACAAATGTTTGTAAATAATTCTAAGATAGCCAAATTGTTTATTATTTTGTGCACTACAATAATATGTTGTTACATTTTATATAAACTAATAGTTTTTTTTTTAATTGTGTGTTTACATAAAACGAAAAAATGAAAAAGTGTGCAGAGTTACAGTATGATCATTGTAGGTAATCAAATAGTACATGTAAAAATTCTAAAAAATTACCATTGAATAGACAAGAAAAAGTTGTTTAGGAAAAATTTTTATATTGTACCCTAATACACAGTTTTATATTTTTAGTTTGTTGTAGAAAATATAAACTAAAAATATATTTTATCAACAAAATATTCTTTAAAAAATTACTTAACAATCCATAAATAAGGGGTATGTATAGTTTTTTTATAATTTTTGCTACATGTACTTTATTAGTAGAATCTATTAGGTACAAGAAAATGTAAAATATATGAATACATTCCAAAAAGTATAAAATATATAACACCAAAAGTCAGTGTGCGCAAATTGTGTAAAAACAGCTCTTAAAAATTTGTGCATATTGTAATCATTAGTAAAAAGTATTAACATTTTTTAAGGATTTTTTTCTGAGCACAAAAACTGACAAAACAGATATATCTGAATAGAAATATAGAGCAAAAATAATAAATATTATTTTTTTTCAAGATCTTACATTATTATGAGAATGCTATACTAATACCATATTTTTAAATGTCTTATTTGATAAAATTGCATAAAAAATAAATGTTTATGTTAGTACCTACATAAATATATACATGGTTGTAAAATTAAAATACACTAAAAAATTAAATATTTTACTCACTCTTAGTTTTTCAGCCTGTTTTTAGCCCAACTATATTTCCTATATTGCATTATTTGTATGTAGGATTGTTATTATTATGATTTTGAAGTGCTAGTGCGAGTGCTTTTATATAAATATAATGTAATGTTGATTAGTGGTAGGATTTGTTGAACAATGTCTAAAACTAATTTCTTTTATGCACTGTCACTTCCACTAAAATATATTATATATGAACTACACTTATTATGGTAAATACGAGCAGTTGAGAGAGTGTTGTGTATAAACAAAGATGGCTAAACGTAAACTGATGGCTGCTCTTCTACATCATTGTTGTTACGTGACCATTGCTCAACGAAATTTCCTAGAGACGGTACCAATCGACGCAAGAACTTTCTGGATTTCTACCCAATTTTTTATTTGTTTATATTGCAATAAATAATTTATTTATTACACACCCCAATATAATTTATTCTTGTAACGCACCAATACTGGCTTTTGAAAGAACACGCAAACAAGGGTATATAAACAGATTTTTTGTAAAACAACCAAAGCACCTACATTGCAATTTGTTTTTTTTGCTAGGTTATTTCATTCATTGCAGACTGACAGTTTTTACACCTACTTCTGGCTATTGGTTACTGTACAGTTATGTGACAAATATTGACCATTTTCCCACTCCCAAACCCCTGCTGGGTGGGAATTGAGCGGGAATTTCAAGTTGCACGTTTAAATTTTATTCGTACGTTATAAAATTGTACAAAAAAATTATTAAAAATATGAAATGTACAGAACAGAACATTCTGCGTCAATTGGTAGCAAGTTTGTCACGCTTGTTTTATGATAAATATATGTTTTATTGAGTTTTACAAAAGAGCACGCGACGTGCCTACTTTCACGATCGCGTATACGTTTGAAAATAGCACGCGAAGCGCCAGGATTCGCGATCTAGGGTTAAAAACTAAACGTGACAAGGCAAACTAGTTTTTAACACAAATTTGCCTGGATACCCCAATCCCAAATACCCTATCAAGATTTTAAAAGAACTTCCTTGATAAAGAAGTTTACTTATTAAAAATGTCTGAGTGATTATGTCTAAGTAGGACTACTGAGTAAATTCACAACACATTTTGACAAAGCCACATAACAGAAATTTGGTAATATGACTAACATGAATTAATTCCATCTCTTATGAAAATGTAGGCAATTCTAGACCTATTCCAGAAAGTCTTCAAATTTTGTTATGGTGGTTGGAACTGCATAATTGCCTTTTTTATTTGAAATTACATAAAGCTTTAGTTATCTTTGTGTCAGACAATTTGCCGTGGAAGCAGTTTTTCTGCGATATCTCTAGAAATGATAATCGTGAACCAAAATAATTTTCAAATTCGTGTTCAGCATAGAAAAAAAACACAAATAATACGAGTTACTGAAAAATCACGTAAAACAACGAAGATTCAATTCAAAATCATTTATTATATCTTAAATTGATATTACATTACAGTGTTTTTATTAATCTCTCTAGCATTGTTATAAAAAGAGTTTTAATGAAATATTTTTATATAAAAGTAATCTTAAAGTAACTAACAAACAAAACAAAAATAAATAAACAAATCAACAAACGCCAAGGAAACATAGTCAAAGGAAACCAAATAACATTTATTTCGTTATTCATTATAAAAGTCAATTTTTTTGTTGTTCAAAAATGTAATTTTTTTATATCAGTAATCCTAATTTTTATTTTATTTTGAAGTTTATCTCAATTAATTGTTTGATTGTGTAAAACTTCCTTCTGGATTAAAAATAGTAGTCCTAAATCCCCATAAGCCTCAAAGCATTAAATATTGAAATAAACAAATAAATAATATACATAACTATATAAAACAAATATACTATAAATCCGCAATAAATAAACAATATTAAATACTATAAAGACTATGAACAGTTCAACAAATAAATAAAAACAAATGAACTCAACGATGTGCACATGTAACATATGTATAATCTAAAGAAATAACGATACAAATAACAACAAATAAAATCTAACAGTAATAAGAAACATAATATTCTAACTATAAACTATATGTGCTAAGAAATGACAGTAAAAATTAGTTTCACTGTTGTTCACCAACTACCTTATTTATAGTAGTTGCAAAGAATACACTCAGTTATTGAGCCGAACAGGTATGGCATTCTTTGTTCCTGTGTTCGACAGCAAGACCTGGCTGGTAGAAACTAGTTTAATACCGGCTCCCATCAAAACTCTGTCAGTATTGCTGTTGATTTACATAATATATCACATAGGTTTCCCAGTGTGCAAAATTAACTCAACAGTGCTTATATATCTCTTTGTAGTTTTATCTTATTTATCTATGTATAATTTGACTTTGAAAATAGTCATTCAAATAAACGAAGAGATGATTTTTGGTGTGTTTACAAACGTAACAAGGTGGATAACCTCAATATGTAAGTATATATTTGTTTACTAGTTGATTCTTCAACCCTTTAACTGTTAGAAAGCATCTCTATATAAATAAAAACCGATGCCTATAATTTTATATGGAAATGAATTTATAGTTATTATCCACCGATAGTTATTGTAAATTAATAAAATACTTTTTAAGCTCCCTTTTCATTTGATGTTGAAGGTTTTGTAGACTTCTAGGTAATGAACTAAGTAAGTGAGGTATTTATGTATATGAAAGGAGATATAACCTACTACATAATGAGGTTTGCAATAAAAATAGATTTTCAATTTATTCAGAGCAAATCGAGTTTTGCAGAGTGAAAACTAGTCTCCCAGAAAATATAGACCGATTCTACACACTGGTGATAAAAATATCAATATTTGTGAAGCGTCTAGAAACTGTAATAATACCAAAATCATTATTCCAACTAATATTCCATATAAAATAAGCTAACAGCCAAAAGCTTTATCAAATCGGCCTAATTGACAACAATTACCTCAGCCTATTTTGAATAATATCTATTTCTGCAATAGGTTATTACACTAGCCCTACACACTGTAGTCCTACTTTAGTTCACAGAGAATATATGTTTGTGCAATTACCTGTTGTCTTTCTAAGCCATGCCTGTTCCTGTGTTTAAATCTTCTTATCCCACCCATTTCAGAATTAAATTGGTTAAAGTCAAAAACGAATTATATAAATATAACTTCTAAAGTGAAATCACCACATGGAGTTACAGCATTCACTTCACCAACGTTTTGTCTTGTATTAGGTTTAGGTTAGGAAAGGTTTTGGTTTTAGGTTAATTCCTCAGCTTCTAAAACCAAATAGCAAACAGAGCTTGGGAGTACACCCAACTGACAACATTGGAATCAGCTGACAAGAATGTTCACCGACAGCCTTTCAGTATGTTCTCATATCTGGGGGCAAAGACTTACTATAACCATAGACCTTCTAGAAGGTCTATGCTATAACTATATATCCCTTTAATAATATATGAACAAACATAACCTAGATAGTCAATTTCGTATAAATCCAGGGACGTAGCCAGAAGGGGGGTCCAGAAGCTTAAAATGATTGCCAGGCTTAGTAGGCCTACTTATTACTTATTGAGAAAGTAAATAATTTACTGATTCTACCATAAACATATTAATGTATAGATATATGGAACGTAGTCAATATGTATTAGATTTGATCAATACTTGTAAGGTGGCCGTTTCCCAAACCACCAAGTCACTGTTGGAAAGTCAATTTAGTAGTGACAGTGACACCTTCTTACCAACGCAGGCCGGAAGTCTATTTCCGGTACAAAGAGCCAATGAGGAGAGACGAGTAGGCCCAGGCGAATCGAAATGCCGTCCTCTTGGGGCCAATCGTGGTCAGTGAATACAGATTTACCGATGAATACAGATCTATAAGAGGCTAAAAGAGATAGGAAAATATTCAGACTTCTTGTAGAAGACGGAAAGAGCTTAGTGCGACTGTCATTACGCAGCGCTGGCTTGCTTTCTCTCACATTCTCATACAAAGTTGCAATCTTCCCACTCTATCCTATCTTTCTCTTCCCTATCTAAGCATTTATTTTATACCCATGTATATAATGAAAGGTCTAAATAAGTTTCGAGGAAAAGGCAGGGCTTGATAAATTGAATACCTGATGGAAGGTTATTAATAAATAGAAGGGTTATTATACTATATACATGTAATATTCCCAGGGTCCAATTCCGGTGGATTTAGACCGCATATGGATTCTGGGGCACCCCACTCCTACATGAAGCTCAGTTGAAATATATTGCCGCAGACACCCTCTCTCATTAGTTGATGGGATCAGGACAGATTTTCTCCTTCCAATTAGATAAGACCTAAACCAATCAAGAATCAAACCCACATATCAATTAAAAACATTCACATATTTTCATGCATACCTTTAATTAATTGCTGAGTCCATCACCAGTGACAAAAAATCGTTAACCTCACATGGCCATTAATGCTTGCTAATGTCTATTATGTATGATCTTGTAGATTACTCCAGAGTCAACAAGCAGAAACTGCAAAGATTTTCTGGAATACATCCAAGTAGAAAATCACTGTAACAATTCAATGGCTTGAAAAATTCTTTCCTTTACTTCAAAAAGCTTGAACGAAGATACATATTACACATTTATTAAAACATAAGGTGATATTGGCTTACCGATCCGCCCATACTCATACAGTGATATTCTCGGACACACCCACCCATACACCTACGTTTCTGGATTTTTGGGGCCTGTAACTTGCAAGTATCAAAATTTTACTATTGTCATCAAATGTTATTGATAGCAGTTGGTTCACAAATTCATTCTACCTGTTCACAAACCAACTCATTGAAGAATATGTGAGGTCAAGTCTAAATTCTCACTCCACCTCATTTTATAGTGGTTCTACAGAATGAGGATTTACGTGTGTAACATCAAAAACAACAACCAAAATGGGCTTGTTGAAGTGAATGTTTTGTAAAATAGTTTATGTCAGAATGACCCTTTTCCAGAAAAATGCCTGATTCCGTAAGTTTTCTGATGAGGCCTCTTATATTTTGGTGGATCATGACTTCCGCTGGAACTTAACAACTTTGCAACATACCGTAACCTAGGAACTCTGGGAGGTGTCTGAGCTATGCCTAAAAAATGATTGTTTTACAAAATACAGCTAAGGGTGCACAGGTGCACTTAGAATTTGTAATGGCTTTCGTATTGGTTTGGCTAGAATTTTTTTAAGCTAAAACAGAGTAATTGTTAGGGGTTGCAGGTAGATAGATTTTCTTATCCAATTTGGAGTTAGACTGACAAGATTAAAGTTCGTGACTGTAATTTGGGACGTATAAGGAATTAGTAAGATATCTATCATCCGCTCATTATTTCCCATTAAAGAAGAAATGATGACCTTGCTTTTTAAAAATCCTTCTTAAGCATTGTGTCAAGTTCAAATAAAAATATGAGCTTTTAAGTTTAGCTGGAATGGCTTTCAGAGGAGTGTCATATCTAAAATGAATACCAACTATGATCACACTTGGCCTCAACAGAGACCCTAAAAAATCATCCAATTCTACTGTATAGAGATTAGTCTTATTTTAATGACCAATAAGTGATTTCGGTATTCGCAAGGTATTTTAGTTGCCTATGGAATATCTTGGAATCAGTTTGGAACAGTGATGAATTTAGACTTTTTGCAGCCATTGGCAAATTTTTTTGTGGCTCCCCTCCTCAACAGTGACGAAAAATACTTGGATGTATCTTTAGCTAGTTTGGTAAATAATACTCGTATTGTAGGTAAGTTTTTAGTTAACTTAAATTTTTTTTTCAAACAAAGTGTTTTCTAATTTATTCTCTTTTTTTACAATTATTGCTTTCCTTTACAATGTAATATATATTGAAAACACGTTATAAAAATAGTATAATAATTTATTGTGTTTCTAAAAGGACAAAATATTCTTGGATAATCTTAGTACAATATTACTTATTCCAATGTTAATAAATGTTAAAATTTTTATTGGGCTATTGCATCGTTGTTTAGTTGAGTATCAATTGTCTTTTAGAATAAGGTTGAATTTTCACTTTACCACAGCACAATAAACAAAATATGTTCATGACCACTTCCAAAAAACTAAAAACGTATCAGTTAATCAGTATCACCTAAGACTAATAAAACTGTTATTGATTGTCTCTCATTTTTGAAGTGTTATTGAACATAAAATTTTCTTGATTTCTCAGCAGAAAACTACTATTAAATCATCAAAGTCCTGCCGCCTGTTTAAGACCGGGTTGACAACAAGGTTGACATGAGACATTTAATGTTTCATCAAATTGTTTTCACAGTAATAGTATAATATTTAGAAGTCAATTGAAATTCTACTCTGTATTTTTTATCCAATATTAAAATACTGCAATTTATAATCTTGTTTTGGCCGTATTTATCATACATTAAGAAATTAAGCCAAAAACTTAATTGGAAAAATTGTCTTTTTAATTTTGCTCACCTATACCTTACAGACATTTTTTTGCAGACTTGTTTCAACAAAATACATTTACAGTATTCATTATATAATGTTTAAATAATAGCAGGAAATGTATAATAAGTCCAAGTAATTCTATTTCAATAAATATATCCAAGAAATAGTGCACAATAGTTCAATAATTATATAGATATAATTGAAATTGCTTAAAATAGTGTGCAGGAATAAGTTAAACTCAAAATTGGGGGAATAGTTGTAGATTTTGTTGGGGAGAATGAGAATATACCATAGCTGTTGGGGGATAGGTACTTGCAGGGGCGGCTCCAGGAATTTTATTTTGGGTGGGCCCATGTATATGTATATATAAATTTAGGACGGGTATTCCGGGGGCGAGGGGAGTATGGAATGTGCAAATAAACGCAAACTATCAATTAGGTTTTCATTAATGAATCCACTTTAATGTTACAAATCAAACATTTTTACAATATAGAGAGGTTAAATATAGTTTTACAATGTTTCAAGATAAGAAGATGGTAAGTGACGGCCGGCTCTCAAACTACTCTAGTTGCCACTCGAAACAATAGTAAATTTCTCAGAAAATATAATTTACCAACGATATTTTTTGCGTGTCTGCATGTTACTGTATTGTTCAACCAGTCAACTGCGTATTTCGATCTGTGTGTCGTCTACTTTGTTATTATCGTCTACTTTTTTGTTGTTGTTGTTTGTAGTTTTGAATACATACGTCTTTCATTTAGTACAGTGGAAAGTGATCGCGTGTTACATATCACGTGAAGCCGAGAGACTGAATTCGAGGAAACAGGCCAAAATATCATCATTTTTTGAAAAAACAGATTGATTGTTATGGTTGCATTCATTATTAAATATGTGTGTCTCAATTTAATAAAGAGTTTTCATTGAAAATATGAAATTTTATTGTTTTGATCTTATTTATTAAGAACTTCTCTAATTCGAATTTTTGGATAATTCGAAGTTTTTAACTGGTCCCTTGAGGTTCGAATTACCAAGTTCCACTGTATTTACGTAATAATGTTTGGTTATTCATTAAATTATTTATTAGAAATTTCTAAATATTTCGCTACTTACTTTAATGGTTATAACTAACTTGTTTTCTAGAGTTGCTCTGAATATAAACAACACCCATTTTTTGATAATACTTCCCGTTGATTACGTTATGTTCTTAAAAATCTGGGTGGGCCCGGGCCCACCCGCTATAGCCGCCACTGGGTACTTGTAAAACATTTTTTTAAGGAACACAATACTACCTCAATGCTAACGCATATGGGAGAAAGTAAAAACCAGATTTTCTCTTTGCAACAAGATCAACTTTGCTCTTGAGACTAAAGTGTTTACAAGGGTAACACTTCATATTTGATATAATAGTTTTATGAAAAACCTTGTTGAGTAGTGCAGTATGGCTAAAATATTCTTTACTTTTACATCAAGTAAACTTTGAGATAGACATTCTTAGTTATTTGTTTTCAATTTTGTGCAGACCATATACCTGAATTAAATAAAAGTGTTTTCCATTATATTTTGAGTTTGGTTCAAATTATCTGTTACTAAATTGATTCCATTAACTTATAAATAATCAGATTTTATCCCATACTCGAATTGCTCTCTTTTAAAAATAAACAATACAGTGCTTGTAGTTTCTTTTAACGTTTGGTATTAATTATTCCATTACATGTTTCAAATTATATCATTATTTACTATAGTTAGCTTTTATTTTGATACCAATAACACTTTGAAAAGAAAATTTATTTATAATGAAAGGAAATTCAATATTATAAACTATCTATAGAGAATCGTTACTTATTAATTTTATTGGTTTTTTTTATTGTTGGTTGAGATAATATTTTTTAAATACCAATTATATAACATTCTTATTATAACTACCCATTTAATAAAATGTTGCTAATCATAAATATTAGATCCCAATTAAATATACAGGGTTAGTCAAACGTTTAGAGATACCTCGATTACTTGTTAAAAGGTGTTGGCGTACAAAATAATTAAAATAATTTATGTAGGTGGGAATTAAAGCATTATTTTTAATAACAGAACATTAAAAAAATAGTAAAACATTTTCCAATTGGTTTATTAGACCTATAATTTGTGCTGTTAACTTTCTATTATCAAGATATTTTGGATGTAGGGGTTACAGGATGGGGGTTTGCGTTTTAAAATTTTGAGTTGCATCCAAAGTATCCTACAAAGTCATTTTGGTTTTGTAGGCCTGATTTCCCAATGCATATGAAAAATATAATATAACAAGAGATTGTGTAAACTTACAATCTAATTTTGTATTCCTCGTTGTTTCTTTACAAGTTTGGCAGACCACATAGAGTTGACATTACTTGAAGAATAAATTTGAATCAGACAGTATTCAACATTGTAACATTGTAATTTCTGTCCAATAATCATAGTTTTGGGTAAATAATTAATATGACCTTGACCTCTATATCTGGAAAAATATATTTAAACATGTCTTGAATATAAAGATGTCCATCTCTATGTATATAAAAACTAATGTATGTGTGTTTGTCCTTTATGCATTACTAAAACACTCATCGAATCGCCATGAAACTTTGGGAAGTTGTAGAGTTCACTCCGGGGAACATTTCTGGCATGGTTTCATTCACCTCCAACTCAAGGGCTCCACTCCAGTGGCCTTTAAAGCTTAAATAATAATGGAATGGAGTTACTTTATTTATTTGACATCATCACCTGTTAGATAAAAACAAATAAAATGAACACTTTTGAAATAGGCTAAGTGATGCTTATAGAAATTTAATATTTGAAATAAACTAAAAAATTACTGTGTAGCAATTCATGGGTAAACATCTAGTTTTATATATAAATTTCACTTAAGGTTTACACTCTATCAGTTTAAAACATGATCGCAAAATACTTGTTCGTCTATTGGTCTAAGAGTTCAAGAATGCACTTTTCTCACAAGCGATCCATTGTTTTGCCCATATTTTTGAACCTGATTGAATGTAATCCAGAGGTCAGAAATCTGCAACATCGTAAACGGGCTTTACTACATACATTTTTATAACGATTATGACAAAGATACTGAAAGCAGCATTTCATTTTAACCATTTAAAGCACTAAACTAAACCCAATTTTCTCTCTTGTTACAGATTTGGGCCTCAAGGCTGTTTCGGATACTTGATAGTTAAATTGGCAGATGCCATTGACCAGTGGGAAGATTGGTGTGGGGAAGGTTTGAGTGTGAGCCACTAAAAAAATAAATAGATAAATAAAACGACAGTCCGGAAGTTTATGTACGGATAATTTGTGGGAAGAAATTACAATAGTATGGTATACAAAGGACAGTGAGAGGTATATCTATCTATCTATGTGGGATGAGTTAGGAGGTCTATAAGAACCAATGTGTATGTATGTGTTGGTGGGATGGGTTTCAGGATTAATATTATGTGGGGTAGTTAGGTTGGGTTGTCAATAATATGAGTACGTGTGTTGGGGAAGACTTGCCAATGTGTATATTGGGTTGGTTTTAAGTGAGTCTATTTCATTCATCTACGTGGCGAATCAAGCGAATAGTGTTTAGTAGTAGAATGTCAGTAGTCATAAGTTATAAGAGGCCATGTAAAACTATTAACCAAGCTTGAATATTTTGGAATAAGAGGAGCTTCCTATCTGTGGACCACTTCTTATCTTTCTGGTAGGAATCAATTCATACAACCACCATATACTGACAATTTATGGTCTCACATTGGGTGCTATCCTCCACAGTAACTATGTCTAGGGGGGTCCTTAGGGCTCTGTACTTGGTCTTATCTTCTTCATACTTTTTATAAACAATCTTCCTAAATCAATTCGGCTCACAAATTTGCTTATTTGCTGATGACACATCACTATCAGTGTCTGCTCTAAGCCTTCCTGATATTGAAGTATAAAAGCATTTGAAGAGTCTAATGTACTTTTGCAGTGGTATGATCGTAATGACCTTATTCTGAATAGGTCTAAGGCACATATCACAAACTTTAAAATTTATTGTCATAGAAATAGTCAAAACAACTCAACTTGTTTTATTGGTGACGACGTTGTAATCCTATGTACCCAGACCTCATTCCTCTGTGTAAAAAACGACAACAGTTTGAAATTCAAAATTAATATAGATTTTGTTTGTAAACAAATTTCTCTAGAATTGTTGCATTGTTATGTTTGTCTAAATTGTTTCATTCAGATGTTTTACTTGCAGCATTTTATGGTTTGATTTATCTATTTCCACACTTAGGACTAGTATTGGTTGCAGGTCTTTGTTAAGACATTAAAACTTGTTTGAAACAGAAACATTGTTACAGCGTTAGGGATTATCTGTCATGCTAGGTGGACATGTTTATAATTAGTAGTTAATAAATATGCTTAATGTGTTGCTAATCAGCAATGTAAATAAACTTACATGATGCTCTTGTGCAGTTTTATAACTTCTTTGAAAAAAAAAGAAGTTTTAATGTTGTTTAATGTGTGTGGGGAAAGTGGAAGTCAGTGTATGTCACATATAACTTATTGTATTTATTTGTCATCGTCATTACATATATCGTTGGATGGGTTTGGAAAGTCAGAATTGAATCACAATATTCACGCATGAAGGCGTTACGTTGCGGCAAATGACATTTCAGAGTTGACTATCCCTCTCTCTCAACTCCTGCCAAATAAAACTGCCAAACTGTGCATCTTTATTTGACAAAGATTGGTTTTGCAATTGAGTATGCCAGTTTTTTCCAGTGTTGTTTGATAAATATTCACTAATCATTTTTTTTAATTTTTAATTCTTAAAAGTTAAACAGAACTTTCATTAATTCTTATATTAAAAAATAACTATAGTAAAAATTTATTTTAAAATATATATGATCTTCAAATTTGAACAATATACTCTTTGGTCTATTTGTTAGCTAAATTATGTTTCTTAAATAATATTAAGTTTAAAATAAAATACTATTAATTTATAGCCCAACGAGAAATGAACAGCCGGGTATATTCAGCTGACTACTCAAAATTCGAATGTTACGATTAGGATGGAACTGAGTCCTCCCGAGACGTGACACTGAGCTCTAACCACTCACGCTACTGAATCCTCCCGAGACATGACACTGAGCTCTAACCACTCACGCTACGGAGTCCTCCCGAGACGTGACACTGAGCTCTAACCACTCACGCTACGGAGTCCTCCCGAGACGTGACACTGAGCTCTAACCACTCACGCTACTGAGTCCTCCCGAGACGTGACACTGAGCTCTAACCACTCACGCTACTGAATCCTCCCGAGACGTGACACTGAGCTCTAACCACTCACGCTACTGAGTCCTCCCGAGACGTGACACTGAGCTCTAACCACTCACGCTACTGAGTCCTCCCGAGACGTGACACTGAGCTCTAACCACTCACGCTACTGAATCCTCCCGAGACGTGACACTGAGCTCTAACCACTCACGCTACTGAGTCCTCCCGAGACGTGACACTGAGCTCTAACCACTCACGCTACTGAGTCCTCCCGAGACGTGACACTGAGCTCTAACCCCATCACGCTACTGACTACTTATAGCGTAGTAGATGAGATGGATGATAGAGATAAGGAAAGGAGAGTATTCCAACAACCTGACAACATTAACATTGGGGACACGTACGGGAGAGAAAAATGACGACACAGGAAGAGCGGTGTGGCAAATTGCTGTGTCAGGCCATACCTGAGGACAGAACGCGTATGTTATCACTATACTTTTTATTCTTCTTAAACACGCCACGTTTGCTTTCCAAATAAATCTATTCCCTCGACCCAAAAAAATTGAAACCGAATGATCTTTTTATATATTATTAGTATGAACAGTTATATTATATATTTATGTATGAACAGAAAAGTATTTGATCTTTTTGTAATGCATGCTAAATATAATAATTATTTATGCTCAACGATGATCATATTTATTCACGTCTGGTAGAATCAGTTTAAATACACTTTAGGTCAATTTTATTGTATGGCTAGATAACAAAATGTATATACAATATTGCCTACTGAGTGGATTGTAACTGATGAAATGGTTGTTAGGAGTGATGAGGGGGAGGCGGTGACAAAGGGTGGAGGTCAAGGTCGAAGGCAAGTTCATTACCAACATCACAGATTCACCAATGTAGCAGGTGACACAACTGCCTAGCAATGTGAAAAACTTTAACAACTATCATTTACTTTCTTATATCTAACCTCCCAACTGTTCATACACAAGTGGTAATGACCCTCATAAGTTGTAAGTTCAATATTTCTCGAAACCTATGAAATACTGCCAAGATTGTGTTCTGAATGCTTTCGGAAACACAATTTAAACACTATATAAACGTAGTTTGTGTGGTAAGCACTTAAATAGTGCCTCAATAAAACGCAAGAATTGCGGCAATTCGAGTTCGCTAATACCCACGTTGATATCATAGACTATGTTTAAAATGTACTCAAACTATTTTTCATTACTAAGAAATGTTTAAATAATTAGTTAAATAACCTTAGACCTTGTAATCCAATAACTTTTCAAGTGGAAACCTGATAAAAACTTCAATAAATGAAATCTAATAGACCTAAATTCATAGTGTAATATACAAAAAGAACTTTCGATGATATAAAACTAAACATTATTACAGCTAAATTTGAAATATTCGGTTATAGGCAATGAAACACAACGGTTTGAAAATAGGGGGTTTTACTGACATAAAAAAGGTGAACATTTTTTAAGTTGACACAATCCATGTGTTTTATATTATACAAAAGAGCCCAATGAATAGTATAATCACTTCATAAAAACTATTGACAACTCCTTTTTTACAAGGAGTCATTGCCGGAAAATAGTTTGAGAGGAGAGGGGAATCGGGAGAGAGGGGTACTCAAACACGTTACTGAAGATTACTCTACACGTATTGTATTACACTGGTCTGACCTAACCTGTCTCATTAGAATGAAGCCAGTTTGATGTGGTGAGGCGCATGAATGATACAATCATACAATAGTATTGATCCAACCACCCGTCCATACACGTACATTGGTATCACGTTGTATTTACGTATATAAATATACTGTTTTCTGGCCAGCTAAGGTGAACTCACCCGCCCACTTTTGCACGTACAGTAAAGTTGATCCACCTACCTACTCATACACGTACAGAAGTGATGACCCACCCGCCCAACCAAACATGTACAGTGGTGTTGTCCCACCCACCCAAACACGTACAGTGGTATCGCACGGTGGTATACAATACCATGATATAGTATGGAGCAAAGGAAAGTTCTACAGCCTACTTCCATGTTCCTTTCTTTTATGTCTTTTGGATTCAATGCTTAGTGCCGGGCAAGTGAAAGTTTGTCTTAGTCATGAGGAAAGCTCTTTTAGACAGGTGAAGGATGGTCTGCCACAGGGATCTGTACTTGTTCCAATTTTGTTCAACGTGTATACCGTTGATATCTCAGTTACAAAGTCTAGAAAATTTATTTATGCATATAATATTATTTTAGCTTATCAACACAAGGAATTCAGAGCTACTGAAGGAACAGTCACAAGTAACCTTGCAGCACTCGAAGAATATTTTAAAACCTGGAAGAAAACTTTACCTAACCCATCAAAAACTGAATTGGCTTGTTTCTTGCTTCCACTCAAGTAAACGACGATCACGTATACTGTGTTCAACACAGTCGAATGTTGTCTACTGAGCTGACCTCTGCATTTGTTGTAGATTATCACATTTTTAATCCATTCGAGAGCTGGTTGGTTTATTTAAAAAAAATGTAGCATTCTTTAAGTTTTTTGAATATCTTGTTAAAGGTTTTCAAGATTGACACAGGTGGTTAATTGTTGACAGAAAAGATGCCATTAAAAAAAGTGTGGTGTGGGTACTGCTCAGGTGAGCCAAGCTGTTTCATTAATCTGAAGCCAGTTTGATGTGGTGAGGTGCTTGCATTCAGTCAACAGTCATTAACATGTCACAGAGATCCTTTGTACAGCTAAAATACATTTGGTTCTTGCAAAACGACCTTGTGTTACTGTTGTTGTGTGACTAATCTCTCGAAGACCATTAACTGTTTCAAATTAAGAAGTAGTAACTTTAAAAAATGAACTAAATAATATATGAATTCTTGTTTTCTGTAAAGTAACTGTAGAAATAGCTTGTCTGTAATAAACAGGGTGAAGTTTAATATGTTAAAGAATTTGCTACATTTTTAAACGCATAACCACATTTCAGTTTAGTCTTCACCGCATTTTAGTTGAGTAAGGAAAACAATCTTAAAACATCTTCTTATGGTGAAACAATATTTTGGGTGAATTGTTATTATACAGTATAACGTTAAGGAAATGTGAGCTGTGATTTTCGTTAGAATAAACACTTGTACAAAAATATAAAACTTCAATTTGAATACACATTTTGTAGTAAATAATATTTTCTTGTACTTACAAAGGACAATTGATTAAAAATGTTGTAAACAGATTGTAGCAAAAACGTTTCAATAGGCTACGATTGCCATGGACAGATGATGTAGGACCATTTCCTGAGAAATGAACTTGCACGGACAGTTAATTGCCCGTGCGTTGGCTTGTAGTAGCTATCTGTTGTAGTCATTGTGATTTATAGTCTGTTTATAACTGCTTTGGTATTGTGGCAAGAGGTGGACTAGACACTGTTGCTACAGTGAAACCTACCCATTGTAACAGCAACCAGCCTACTATCACCACGAGTGTTCCTAGTTCAATTGTGATTCATATCCCATAAGAGTAATGTTAAATGTGCTACAATACTGTGACTTTTCGATTTGTCAGAAAATCATAATATTAACGTCCAATTTTATGGACGCTGAAAGTGAAAGGGTTAAGAAGCTAATCACCAATACATGGAGGAATGTGATGAGTGTAGATGGGAGGTGTGTCTTTGTTACAAACCAAAAATCAATTTTAAGACTGAATCATAAGTACATAAGGCCGATGACAATTAACTAATGACTAGACTCACTAGATGATTGTGACTGAGATCAAACTGGATCATTATAAGGCTACAAGGATTTAACCAATAAAGCTCTCCTCAATTAGTTTGTGTAAACCTTTGGTCTATATTATTTACATTTGTTTATTCGCTCTGTGACATTTACACTAACAGTAAATTTAAATCAACCTATTTAATATTCTATCATTTAGTTTTTAATTTAAAGCTTTAGCTTGCCAAGTATTTTTTTTTGTCTTGTATTTACTAGTTCAATGTACTCGAATTTTAATATTTAATCCATACAATTAATTATTGTTGTTTAACAAGAATATTGTTTTTCATACAATTTATCTAATTGCTTATATTTTCAAAAGAATATTGTCAGTTGTTAGTTATTTAGTTAAGTTTCCAGAATTCTCGGTGTTATCGTCTTATTAGGTTTGTTAAAATTACTATTTAATTGTATTTCTATTATCGATTAATTTACTTATTCAGTGGTACTTTCTATCATGTGGAGAATATATTTAGATACATATGTCGTTGTTACGGTTGGAGGACAAAAAGTCCAAACCAAAAAATCCAACCCGGAAGGTCCAAATCTATTAGGTCCAAAATTATTTTGAGAAAATCTATTATTTTCTCAAAATAATTTTGAGAATAAACTATTTTGAGAAAATAAAATATACGGTTTATTAAGCTTTGAGAATAAACCGTGATCCACTTGGGTAGCAGCCGTGATCTACTTGGGTAGCAGCCGTGATCTACTCGGGTAGCATCCGTGATCTACTTGGGTAGCAGCCGTGATCTACTCGGGTAGCATCCGTGATCTACCTGGGTAGCAGCTGTGATCTACCGCAGGTTAGGTTAGGTTAGGTTAGGTTAGGTTAGGTTAGGTTAGGTTAGGTTAGGTTAGGTTAGTTGCTTACTTCAATAAGCACCATTTTGAAATAAAAATAAGTTCAAAATAAAAATAAGCTCAAAATAACAAGTATTGGACTTTTTGCTTAGACTTTTAGGTATTGGCTGTTACAGGTTTTGGACTTTTTGTCTTGGACTTTTCGGTTTAGACTTCTTGATTTGGACTTTATGTCGCACAATCCGTTGTTACACTAAAAAGGATTACGTAGAAGAATGAGTGGGTAGGCAAATGTTTATTGTGTTTAGGGTGGCTAGTAGACCCTGAAGGGTGGCGAGTGAATAGAGATCAGTATACTCACCTCGTATATTTGCGTCCACGTTGCAAAGAAGAGAAACACACAGGGAATTAAATATGTTTCAAAAGTACCGTAAATACAAACATATTCTAACCCTGATTGTTACAGTCACACTCGCACTGTTAGCTAGCAGACAATCGTTCGGTCAACATCGACACTCTCTCTGGCTCTCTGCACGTAATCAAGCTTCTACTCCAACGTCTACACGTTACTTTGCTTGATCAACGTATTTCCCCATTCATCCATCTTGGGTCGGCAAAGGAATCGTTAGGTCGCATGGTCCAGACGGATCGACAATGTGAGAGCTGTTTCGACGATATACGAGTATTTCGCCTCTTCACAAACATATACACGTTGTCCAGCCTCGACTATCGCGTATTTTAGAGGATTGTTTGTCAGAACAACACAAGCAAATAATGCTATGTAACATGTCTCTGTGTTTTCTGTCTGTGTGCGTTAAAAAAAAAATTGAATATCTGAAAAACAGTTTAACGTACAATACCGAATTTTCGTATGAAAGTTGATATTAAAAAGACACATTTCATGTAAAAAGGCTGAATGTCTGATATTATTATTTACAAAATGGCAGCTGTCTTAAAATTTCAAAGTAAAATATAAAAACTAACACATTTGACCAAAAAATGTTAAGATACAATATTTGTAGACTAAGTTATGCTAAAATCAATGGTATGGCAACTTAACAGATTGGTTTATAAATTACAGAAAAAACTTTTTGTGACTGAAAGCTTTGTTATCTGAGTACTCTTTACCCAGATAACAATTCTTTCAGTCACAAAAAATAAGTGTTATTTTTTAATAATACACTGATCTGTTAAATTGGCATACCGTTGAATTTGGCATAACGTACTCTACAAATATGAATCTTAACATTGGGTAAAATCTGTAGTTTTTTTTATATATCACTTTGAAATTTTAAGACAGCCGCCATTTTAAAAATAATAATATCAAACATTCAGCCTTTTTACATGAAATGTGTCTTTTTAATATCACCTTTCATACGAAAATTCAATATTGTATGTTAAACGGTTTTTGAGATATTAAAAACTTTGTAAAAATCACATACAGACACATAGATACAAAACTAATCCATGTTATATGGCATTATTTGCTTGTATTGACCTGACAAACAATCCTCTAAATGACATCACAGGTTTGAAGCAACAGTTTGCCAAAGCGAACTGAGTTGACTACAGTGACCCTGGTTCTCTGGAGCAACTATCAGAGTACAGCTCCAACAACTTCTTCCATCAGTGGGAAGTGACCAAAAATGAAGATTAAAATACAAGAATTGTCTTAACTAAACATATTATCTTTAGAGTTTCTTAAAAACAATATACGTACATGTCACCTGCAGACTGATTTAAGAACAAGGAGGAATGGGGATTTCACCTAAATGAATTCAGTATGGTTTGGTTAGGCAAATATTCCGGCCAAATTCATTCTAAAAGACAGGATGTAGCTTTCATTTTTAATCCACATATCGCTTCGTTTCATCGCCAAAGTTAGTAGTAAAAGATAATAGTTGTATTTACTTAGATTTTATATCACGTACATTTATATGTGTATCTTGTTTATTGTTTTTGTTAATTTTGCATAAATATTTATATTTTCGTTAATTTATATTGTTTTATTAATCATAGGCTGTATGTTGGATTTAGTCTCAACCTGCCAATAGTTCGATTGTATGTTTCCGCCTGCTCCAAACCGCAGCCGCCTCATAGTAAGATATATCTGTCGCAAATATTTATTTCATAAAATTAAGTATTTGTATATTAAAAAAAATTGTTATTTTTATTTTATTCAAAGAGAGCCTCACCAAGAAGTTATATGCAACTTAGTGAGGCAGAAATGTTTAAATTGATTGTTAAATAAATAAACCAGTAGATGACTATTATATATTATTTACTGCACGTTTTTACTGTATGTGAGTGACATAATTTATGAATAGTAGTACGCCATTCAAATTCTGTATTGGCATAAATTGCAAGTTTATGCAAATGTACAGTACAATACAGATACAATAATTATTTCATAAAGTAACTAACTTTGTGAAATAATTAAGTAGCAAAATGTGAGGTGTTTGTATTGTTTATATTCATTGTCTGGCTGTCGTAATTCTGTTGTATTGAATGAGGGTTTGCGATGAAGTCTATTCAAGTGGAAAGCAATGAATGTGTTGAGCATTCACCCCTCTGACACTGCATTAATATTTCACAGCTCACCACGTCTTCACCAGAGTTCTACCTTGCAACCAGCTAATAACATAATTTAGAAGGCGTTTTAACCAAATCCGGACTTATCTAACACCAAACCGTGTTATCAGTCAGTTTAGGAATTATAAGTATTTTAGAAATAACTGAATATTTAATAATATAATTGAATTTATTAGATAATGAAATATTGTGCAAATAAAGCTACTGTGATTACTTAATTATATATACACAAAATATTTACGACCATGTCAAAGTTTCTATGTAAGACGTTTAACAATATGTTACATAAGTTATGAAAATTATATTTGATAACTATATTTGCAAAGTCTGTTTGTTCAGTTTGTAGTATGTGTGAAAATCAAACTTGAAAAATTCTCTTTGTGAATGACGAAGACGTTAAAGACGTTAAATTTTTAACTGGGTGCCCAAAATAAAATATAAACTGAGTTTTATATTTGGTATGGGTTACGAATGTAAGAATATAGATGGATTTGAAGATAAAACCATTTGATTCACACCCGAAAAAGGTGGGTTGGTGAAAGGTTTGTCAAAAATTATTAGAGTGTATAAGGTTGGCTTAGTGAATATTTTCTACATTTGAAAAAATAGGCTGGAAAAGTACTCACAATGCAAAGAGTAGATTGTATAAATATTATATTTTATATAAACAAGACATTTCTGTACTCTATATCTGAGCGGGAATGATTTAATGTTAACTGGTAGAGTTGGGAAATTACCGTGATTCATTTACATTGGCGATGCAGTAATTCAAGTTAGGACCGTTTCCTCTATCAGTGTAGTAGTCATGCACTTATCCAGTTGTTTACAGTAAATAAATATGAATGGAGACCAGAGGTCTGTCGTTAATTTACTTTGATTAAATATAAAGGCGCTTAACGAAATTCAGTTACAGGTGTGTATTGTGGGAATTGCCTTGAAATAGTGAAGGGGCTGGGTATTATCGAACCCATCCTGGCGACCTTAGTTTGACAAATTCTTATCTGTAACGAAAATCCTGGCTTTTATGAAACTGTGTGTTTAGAAACAATAGTTATTAAACCTCATAAACAAACTGTTATATTTATATAAGAATATGAAATTAAAAAATACAATATTAAGATGTAATTAATATACACCAAATAATAATGATTATCTCACAGGCTACGAATACAACGGGTGGGATTGTAGTTACGTTAGGAGCTACAGATTAGAGAGGGGAGGGGATTGTGGTTACTTTGTGGTGATACGATTAAAATGGTTGTGGTTTGACCACTTTTAAGAGCTAGTGTACAATGGGCAGGTTTTGTGGTCACGTTAGGAGTTATATATGTAAAGAAAGAATTGTGTAGTCACTTTATGAGCTATGAATACAATGGTTTCTTAGCCACATTAGGAGCTATGAATACAATGGGTGGGTTTTGTAACCACATTAGGAGCTATGAATACATTGGGTGGGTTACGTAGCCACATTAGGAGCTATGAATACAATGGGTGGGTTTTGTATCCACATTAGGAGCTATGAATACAATGGGTGGGTTTCGTAACCACATTAGGAGATATGAATACAATGGGTGGGTTTTGTATCCACATTAGGAGCTATGAATACAATGGGTGGGTTTCGTAGCCACATTAGGAGCTATGAATAAAATGGGTGGGTTTCGTAACCACATTAGGAGATATGAATACAATGGGTGGGTTTTGTATCCACATTAGGAGCTATGAATACAATGGGTGGGTTTTGTATCCACATTAGGAGCTATGAATACAATGGGTGGGTTTCGTAGCCACATTAGGAGCTATGAATAAAATGGGTGTGTTTCGTAGCAACATTACGAGCTATGAATACAATGGGTGGGTTTCGTAGCTACATTAGGAGCTATGAATAAAATGGGTGGGTTTCATAGCCACATTAGGAGCTATGAATTCAATGGGTGGGTTTCGTAGCCACATTAGGAGCTACGTATAGAATGGGTGGGGTTTGTGGAGACATTAAATCTATTTGTATAAAAGGTGTGTAACCAGTTTCATTCATCATAATACAAGGCCAGTTTTTGTATAGAGACTTATTACCTTTTCCATTAATTTTCACGTTTAGAAGTGTATGCATAATAATGTAGAAATCACTGTCAAAATAACACATGACGTTAATAAGTAAAATATAATGTCGGACTCTAAAACAATAAATCGTTATTATTCCTCAAAATACAGGCTGATTAGATTTTTATTTTGTATTCTGTAAAGGCTTTTAGTGCTATGCCACGCTAATCCGTGTTAATCAGTCTGAGCCAATAATGCGCGAGCGCAATGAGGAAACTGAAGCTTTATGTAATGTATTATACATACGTTCCCTCTGTGCCCACAGTCATGGTGATGGACACGAGTATATCACGCAAAACTGAAGCTTTGTGTAATGTATTATACATACGTTCCCTCTGTGCCCACAGTCATGGTGATGGACACGAGTATATCACGCAAAACTGAAGCTTTATGTAATGTATTATACATACGTTCCCTCTGTGCCCACAGTCATGGTGATGGACACGAGTATATCACGCAAAACTGAAGCTTTATGTAATGTATTATACATACGTTCCCTCTGTGCCCACAGTCATGGTGATGGACACGAGTGTATCACGCAAAACTGAAGCTTTATGTAATGTATTATACATACGTTCCATCTGAGCCCACAGTCTTGGTGATGGACACGAGTATATCACGCAAAACAATGTGTTATGGGATATTTTAATTTATACCTCATTTAGAAATTGACTCGTTTGATAAGTGAAACTAAGCATATAAATATATTATTTAAAATAGTAACATTAACATTGGAAAATATATTAATTTTGAAAGAAACACTTTGGATAAACTTCTATAATTACCTTGGTCTAATATAATATTGATTTTAATTATCTCAGGCATTAAAATACCTCAAGCCAAATTTATCCTGGAACTATAAACTTACCGTATAACTACACTCAAATGCCTTTTTTATTCTGGGCCTAACCTCCGCACCCCTAGACTTTTGCTTCTTTCCTACATTCGGTCAATGTAAGTATAGTTTCGTGTGATGCAGTGCTTTAGATTGTTTTAATTTAAACATTCTGTATTTCCTCGAGAAATACAACCAACCAATCCACACAACAACCAACTTGTAAAATTACTATTAAATCATGTGCATAATTCAGAGCTGTGCATTGTGAGTTGAAGATAAATAAAAGTATATTTAGGCTTAAGTTTTAAATTATTATCTGGTTCAAGACCTTACAATAGTTATGACTTTATTTTTGAACATGTACGAAATCTAAGTTTGAAGATTTGATGTATTTATCAAACATTAAAAAAGTAGTTTTATTCAAACATAGAAAATAGCACCCGTCAACCCATACACGTACAGTGGTACTGACCCACCTGCTTACACATACACGTACAGTGGTACTGACCCACCCCACCCATCCAATCAGTACAATGGTACTAACCCATCCGCCAACCCATACACCTACAGTGGTACTGACCCACCTGCTTACACATACACGTACAGTGGTAGTGACCCACCCCACCCACCCATACACGTACAATGGTATGGTACGTACAATGGTACAATGGTACGTACAATGGTTTCGTACTCCAAATTTCATAACCCTGAATCACTAATAAATTACTAAAAATAGTTTAACGTTGTAGATGAATCAAACATTTCAGAAATTATAGTTACTGGAGATAGAAAAAAACAAACTATAATTACTGGAGTGCTTGATTAATCTATAACATTAAAGTATAAATCCAGTAAGGAGAGCTTGAAGAATGATACTAAAGATAGTTCTAAAACCTAATTTAGTACCTTTTTTAGGTAAAAATACGTATTATTCAACCAAGTTTGACACTTATTTTATCTTTTCATAACTTCAGTATGGCTTATTCAATTCTCTCTTTGCTCAGGAGTTATGCTGAAACCTGTCACATTAACGAAACGTATTTGGACCTATGTTTATTCAACATTGTTCAATATTTTGTTTACCAGTAGATGTGAGGGGAGAACTTCATGAATCACTCTGTACATTTGGATTCAGGAAAGGATTATATTTAGTTTGGTACAATATCAAAATATTGTTGGTCCCGATTATTACATATTCCACTCTAAGTCAAACATAAGGCTTACATTTGTGATGTCAGTAGATGTGAGGGGAGAACTTCATGAATTACTCTGTACATTTGGATTAAGGAAAGGATTATATTTAGTTTGGTACAATATCAAACCCGATTATTACATATTCCACTCTAAGTCAAACACAAGACTTACATTTGTGATGTCAGTAGATGTGAGGGGAGAACTTCATGAATCACTCTGTACATTTGGATTAAGGAAAGGATTATATTTAGTTTGGTACAATATCAAAATATTGTTGGTCCCGAATATTACATATTCCACTCTAAGTCAAACATAAGGCTTACATTTGTGATGTCAGTAGATGTGAGGGGAGAACTTCATGAATCACTCTGTACATTTGGATTAAGGAAAGGATTATATTTAGTTTGGTACAATATCAAAATATTGTTGGTCCCGAATATTACATATTCCACTCTAAGTCAATAAGGCTTACATTTGTGATGTCAGTAGATGTGAGGGGAGAACTTCATGAATCACTCTGTACATTTGGATTCAGGAATGGATTATATTTAGTTTGGTACAATAACAAACAATATTTAGTTTGTTGGTCCCGAATATTACATATTCCACTCTAAGTCAAACATAAGGCTTACATTTGTGATGTCAGTAGATGTGAGGGGAGAACTTCATGAATCACTCTGTACATTTGGATTCAGGAAAGGATTATATTTAGTTTGGTACAATATCAAAATATTGTTGGTCCCGAATATTACATATTCCACTCTAAGTCAATAAGGCTTACATTTGTGATGTCAGTAGATGTGAGTGGAGAACTTCATGAATCACTTTGTACATTTGGATTAAGGAAAGGATTATATTTAGTTTGGTACAATATCAAAATATTGTTGGTCCCGAATATTACATATTCCACTCAAAGTCAAACATAAAACTTACATTTGTGATGTCAGTTGATGGACGTTTGAATCAGGTATCAGAATTGTTTGAAACACAACATGATTAAGAAAAATTATTTAATTTAAATTCATAGCAAATATTTTGAACTAGAGAAGATATTTTACTTTTTATTTAATGTTTTCTGCTAAAATTCCTGGAGCACAATAATCTTCAACTGAATGCAAATATAAGTTAACTTATTGCAGTATATTTACATTTTTGAGTCAATCGATCGAAATAACTTACTAATTCAAAGATAATTGTAATTTACCAGCAGATTGTAAAAGTTTAATTGGTTAAAAGGGGTACGTTAGTGAGGGTAAGCCCCAACGAGTTTCAATAAGATCGTTTGAGCCAACTTGGACATAAAAATTCGTTTGTGAAAAAACAAAATGGCGGATATCTGGTAAATGACGTGTTTTTAGAAAAAAAATTATTCTTGATATTCTCTTTACTTTAGACTTATATAACCATTTCCCGAAGTTTGGCACTTTTATCTCTGGGACACCCTGTATAGATTTTATTTACTTAAAGAAAAAAAAAAAAAAAAAAAAACAACAAAATACTGTATGAAAAATGCATTATAATTCAAATTCGGCCTGTTTAAAGTTGAAATGGACTTTTGGGGTTTGTAATATTGACGTGGGCAATATTTTCTTTCCTATAAACCCCCCCTTCAGAGTTTAGCCCCTAGTGGCATCGTATGCCCTGGGATAAAACAAGCAGTATCTAACATGAGTCTTGTCCTAAACAAACACTTGACAATGTACTTGAGGGTCACCTTACCTGAGAGTTTGTCGTTGCGACTAGAACATGGTTACGTGTCTTCTAAAACAAAACACTATATTTCTGAAAACAGATTTTTAAAAAGGCTGTGTATCATACTCATGGTATAATTTAACCAAATAATAAATGGTCCTTTCTGATGAATAATCTAACTCAGTTAGTAACCAGACTACACAGGTCATCCACACTCATCCTAAACTCATCTTATCATTCATATTCGCCTTAAAATACGCACAAAGTTGTGTTGGGGTCTCATATGTAAAAAAATATAAAAAAAAAACTATTTCCGGGCCCTTCTTTGAATTACTGGGCTTTTTGAGTATCACATCATGTTTTATATAGTAAGAAGCAACTTGATTAAGTTTTTGAGCTTCTGATATCAAATAATATGGATATACAGTACTAAACTTTTTTAAGACGTTTCCATAATAATATTTTACGCCACGTTTAGTAATAATACTAATAATGTTTCAATTATAATAAATAACTATTATAATACCAAACAACAGTTAACTCAGTCGTATAAAGTAATGTTAAACATTTAACTAACAACAATAATATAATTATGTCAATTATTAGGTGTTTGTTTAAGATATTACAGTTTGTATTTTCGGGGCAAATTTTTGAAATACATTTTTTTATTAATATAAATAACGAAAATAAATAAAATATGTTTGTTAAACAGCAATTATAGATACTTTAACTGCAATCGTACTCTCTTCCCTAGTTTTGGTTCTACGAGTGTTAAATAGTGTTTACACGTGTGTTACAGTTCACGATCGGCGTCTTAGTTATGAATAATAATAATAATAATAATACCGTAAACAACTGATCCTATTTACTGATAAATGCAATAAACGAATTAATTTTGTTATTTTTTAAAATATATTAATATTTTACTTTTTAAATTGTTGTCAATGTTTTCCCAGAGGGAAAGTTTTGTAACATGTGTGTTCTTATATATTCATTTTTTAATGTTAAATAACATACAATTAACGCTGAAAATGTCCCCTCTGACATAGTACCAAGCTTTCATTAAACTGCATTTCTTGACATTTATAGAGCAATAAACTTTCCTGGATGTTTAGATGTTTGCGTCACAAATTAATGTACCGAGAATCCAATTTAATTAATTACTGGTCTTAATTATGTATTAAATCTAGTGGACTAATATTTAAACTCAAGGAAGGAACTCTAGTTACTGCGGTCAAACATCATGGTCAAAGCATTTTCCACCTACTTACATAATAAATAGCATTTTTCATTTGCTTCCCTTGGTTCTCGGCTGTTTGCATATTTCCTTTCCCTCTACTTAGAGGAGGCGAAGTTCTTTTGGTCATTTTGTAACTATCTCAGAATCAATCCAGAAAAAACTAAACGTTTTATTGATGGCGATGATAAAAACACTTTTTACATTTCTAATGTTCATAACATTGTTATTGTGTTTCAGGAAATTTACTTTTTCTTTATTTGAAAGTTAATTAGAGTGCAGTTCACTATTAAAGTGTATAAAACAAACAAAAACAGATCAATACAAAATCATGTTTGATGTTGTTGAGTTCAAATTAGTTTAACGAGAAAGACATATATATATTTATAAAATACGCGAAATATTAGATTAATTTTTAGAGATCGACACCAACGCAGGAAATAACAATTAGCCTTCAACTTGATGTTATTTATGACACACTCATTGTATTCGAAAACACCTTTAAAGTCTTTTGGTATAATATTTTAAGAATATGAGCCTTTAGTTTTCTTAACTACCAGGGAGTAAAAAAAGTATATTAGTGATAGTTCATCTTGGAAGCTAAAAATAAAAGTAAACTATTTAAGTGAGTAAGTTGTATGGACATTCAAAAGGTATGTTACAAAATAAAATGATGAAATAAAATAGGAATTGTATTTACACTTATTTGATAATGATGAAAATTTAGTATAAATTTATTCAAGGAATCTCATTTCAATGATGCCAAACTGTAACGTCAAATGGAATATGGCTGCATCATTTCCGCTCTGATAAAAACGTCACTTCCGAGGTTTTGGCGTGGGACTGAGATATACTCGTATAATGGAGAAATTGACAGGAACTCTACGATGTCTAATAATAATAATATTCTATATTCCCATAAACACAAGACATTGTCGTATAACATGCGTCAAAATGAAGTAAAAGTTTAACAAATCAATGGTTTAAAAGAAATATGTATATACTCGTAATAGACTACTCAGGAGTCGTTAAAATATTTTATTTTAATGCGCAGTCATCTCCAAAAACTCCGATACGCTATAGAAAGCTCCATTGACGAAGAAGCGCCGCAATTTCTCCTCAAACAGCGTTTCTTTGGGCTCATCTCTTCTATATTCCGCTAACGCGTTGATCAGCTTGGCCCCTACTTCGGACGGTAGTGAAGCCAGGAGCCTATGCTGTCCGGTTCTAAGCACGTTCCGCCCTCTGGTGTTGTGATCATGCACGTCCCTTCCCCTTGTCAAAGTATATTTATTTTTACAGTATCGAACTGTTTCAAACATATAAAGGGATGGAAGAGTTAGCATGTTTAACATTTTAAAACTTTTTCTGCAAGAATCTTTAAATCCCAATTTTGCAATAATTCTCACCAACTTTTTTGTATAATAAAAAAATCTCAAAAATTAAATCTTGCACAACCCCCCCCCCCCCACAATGTAATTCCATACGACAGGTGTGGATATATAAGACCGGAATAAGCCATTCTCAATAAGTGGGTGTGTTACAAAACTGTGCCAAATGTCTTAGTGCATAATAAATGCCAGAGGATATTTTATCACATATAGCATCTATGTGTGCATTCCACGTGAGTCCTCTGTCAAGGTGTATTCCTAGAAATTTGGTCTCATTTGCTTCATCAATTTCAGTATCATTGAGTATTATTGATGGACCGCACTCTTGGAGTGCTCTATGTCCTGAAAAAGTATGTAATTGGATTTTGACTCTTTTGTTTGTAAATTAATGTCTATTAAAGATTGAATACAAACGTTCAAATTAATAAAACGTTGTTTTCCAATGTTTATTTACAATTTCCGTGAAATGTTGTATCTGTATCATCAGCTAATTGAACCAACTGATCCTCGGTCAATGAGGACTTTAGATGATTTACATTCAAGAAGAAAAAGACTGGGCCAATGATAGATTCCTGTGGGACACCATGCTCAACTGTCATACTTTTTGAAAGAAGGGCGTTTATTTCCACTTGTTTTGAGCGGTTGCGAAGATATGATTTCTGTCATGAGAGTGAAATTCCCCGATTGCTACTGTTGTGTAATTTTGAAGTTAGAATTTTGTGATTTGCACAGTCGAAGGCTTTGGACAAGTCCAAGAAAACACTAAGACTAGATTCTCTTCTGTCCAGTGCTTTCATGACTGTATCAAATAGTTTAGTTACAGCCCTGATTGTGCTTTTCCCCTTTCTAAAACCAAATTGTTCATTATTGAGAGTTTCGAATTGATCAAGAAATGAAAGTATGTAGGAACAATTTTTCAAAAACTTTACTAAACATTGGGAGAAATGATATGGGTCTGTAATTATTTACCGAATCTGTTTCCCCCTTTTTTTAAATAGGGATAACCTTAGCTTTTTTCATTAGGCTTGGAAAATAACCATATTCAAATGACAAGTTAACTAGTTTAGTTAATGCTTTCAGTAGATTATGAAAACAATGTTTAAGGAGCCATGCGGACACACCGTGCGTATCCGTCGAATGCATTGGCATCAAGTCCCTGAGCACTCCAGCCACATCCTCCTCCATCACAGGGGCCAACCACATGGATGCATGTACATCCATCATAGGGACTCGGTTGTTGATCGAAGAAGAATGTTTTCCAACATTTACAGAAAATTCATTTACATTTTGTAGGGATCTTTCACTATATTGTTGTTTATCAGCAATTGTTTTGCACCTCCTTGCTTTTCCTTTCTAAAATTATTGTTTATTATTTTCCAGGCTGTTTTTGGTAAATAACTAGAGTTTTTTAGTTTTTTTACTGACGTTGTACGCCTTAGCTGCTTTAATAACTTTTTTATAAATTATTTTGTAGTTTTTGAAAAAAAATTTTAATCGTTCACTAGCTGATGGACATTACATGGACCTTGAGTGTATTCTTTTAATTTTGTTCTGGAAGCCCAAATACCTTTTGTTATCCAGTTAGAATGGAAGTGTCTCAACACTAACAAAGAGAAGAGCACCACAATATTAGAGGAACGTTAGCATATGTCAGATATAAACAAAACTGGTGTAAAAAGAAATATTTGTAGCTTTACTGACTGTTTGTGTATGTACTTACAGGTGATTGATTACAAATGACACAAAACCATTGTAAAGCCAAATACTGGAAGAAACCATATTTTTTGGCTGTATACAAATGCTGACAAATGGTTTGAGGGTCATTTCTAAAATCCAAACTCACCAACTTTTAATTAGGTTAATAGAATCTTGGGTCAGGCCCAGAACATATCCAACCTTACCAACTTCCGCCCCGTGGTCAGGTGACGACCCCCGCAGGTGTCAATTACTTGTTTACTTGGAAATACTGTAAACTCCCTCCTTATTTCCTATATTAATTTGATTAGTGATGTAATAAACTTTATTTATTTCTAAAATTAACTTATAGTGGCCTCATGTATATAATAAACACCGCATTTATTTTCATTTTCTCAGTTGTAACTTAGTATGGAGGAACAAGTCACTAAAACAATAAAACTTAAACATCAATACTATAATTTAAATATTGGAACACCTTTCTGTTGAATATTTATATTGAATATAAATTGTAAAATGCTAAATCACAAAAGGATTAACTTTACTGATTAATTTAAAATAAAAAGTAATGTCAATGTTTAAGCTTTATAACAAATATTTAGGGCTTTCATAAAACCACCATCTCAACAACTTCTGCCTACGATGAACATTCTTTCAGTAAAATGTAATAACCGGCTTTTAAACTCTATAATTTTTGGAAATTCTCAGCCTTTATCTGTAAGAAAATTAATTGCACGGAATATCTTCACTGTTAATATAAAATACATTTAATGCTTTGTAAACAAATAAATATTTGAAAGGTTAAATGTTTTGTTTTATAAATAAATGACGTAAATAGTTACATCCTTACACACTGCCTTTAATATCTCTAAGAAAAAAATTCAAAATTGCCATTTTAATATTCAGTTTGATAAATTATTATAAAATAAATGTAATAAAGAGGGGATGATCGAACTTTAATAAAAATTCAAATATCATAAAAATGTACTGTTTTTGTTTCTTAAAGAAACTTACATTGTGCATGTGTATATACAGGGTAGAAAGAATATGGAAACACTTTCACAACAACGTTATTTTTTTCCAGAGATAATTTAACTTTTCAAAATGATTGTGTTCCATAAGGTATAATTTTTTAATTTACTTGAAATCGTTAAATAGAGGAAAAATAATATTGTTCAAATAAGTTACCTCGAAATTAAATGACCGCTACTCTGGAAAAGATAAACTTTTCGAAGTCCTTTTTGTGGCAATTAATTTCTCTTGGATATACGTTTTATTTGATAGTTAACTTGACCTAGGCTTACATTGAAGCCCTTCAATTTTCGTTCAACTCCATGCCCCTAACCCCCTCCCCTGAAAAGATGAAATGTCCCTAATGTCGTCAAAAGGTAGGTTCTTTGTAACTATGACGATGTACAAGATTTCACTTTTACAAGTGAAGTCATACAACAGTTGTAACAGCGTTTCCATATTTTTCCACTCTGTATATCTATGAGTACAAGACATTTCTTATTGGAAGTATAGCTTAAAATTTAAATTATAATAATAACAGCTTGGATCTGTATACTGAAGATAGAGATCTATTGGGTTTTTATACATAGTATTGTAAAATCAAACACATCGGGTACTGAAGAATATATGGTTATCTCAATGTTTATCTCAAATATGAATTAATTAACTGATAACTATAAAGTCTAATAACCTACAGATAATTGACGAGGGGAATGGTTTATAGATTGCCCATCTACCCACTGGTAATACATGTGTGTGTTTTGACTTGCAGACAACTGACGTAACTTAAAACATCTAAACTTAAAAAGCAAAGTTTAGGAACGTTGGATTATTCAACGAATTCTATAATAACTGTTGATAACTGCATGTTATTTGGAATACATCATTCTCAAACTCTAGAGACAATGGCCATAATTCTAAGGGAATTTTGGTATACCATTTCATAGAAAGTACAATTAAAACCGATCAAACAGATTAACCAGGAAATTTACAAGTGACCAGTAACGACTGATGTACAATCAGCTGTAATGAGGTTCGGCCTGCTTGTCACACATGTGATTTATTTATTTATTCATAAGACGCCGATCGTCAAGATATGGGCATATATGGATTTCGAATGAGTGTGATGAGTGTAGATGAGCGAATGTAGTCATTGTTATAAACTAAGGCCGACTATTCCTTAGAAAGTGTCATTTATTAATAGGCCCAATGACAAATGAACAGCCGGTGATTATCAGCTGATCCTTCTCAAAATGTATTGACTCTGATTGGGATCGAAGTGACAACCTTTAGCACATGAAGTTGGGTTTGAACCAACTACACTACCGACCAATTATACCAATTATGTGATGGCACCTGGTATTAGCTTACATCATGTTCAGGGAACTCAGATTTTACCAAATATACCGTCATTTCACCACATACATGATCAGTAAAATACTGAAGTTGTTTGCTCCGTTTGATCAACATTCTCATATATTCATATATCTAAATAGTTTTCAATAATACTAAAAAAACTGAAGACTATATTTATTTATGTCCTTCAATTGTCCCACCCATACACTAACAGTGGTATTGACCCACCCACCCATACAAGTACAGTTGTATTGATCCACCCAACTACCCATAGACGAACGGTGGGATTAACCACCCACCAACAATTTTATTAACCCACCCACTCACCCATATAACTACAGTGGTATTACCCACCCGTACACTTACAATGTTATTTACCAACCCAACCACCTACCCATTTACCTCAAGTGGTATTAACCCACCCAAACAGCTACACATTGACATTGGTATTGACCCACTTAAACATGACGTCCTTGTATGATAATTATCTTATACGAATAATTGAAACACATACAAAAGCCACACGAAACACTACTCACCACCCAACCAACCTCACGTATGGACTCAGTGTTGCCAACTATTGTAGTACAGGAAGGTAATTAGACTATGACTCGCGCACTCTTGCACATTATTGCAGTGAGTAATACCACCGTTCGTGAATGAGCGGACACCTTACGTGTATGGGTGGTTGGGTGGGTACTGCCACCGATCTGTATATTTATATCATCAGTCTATGTGTATGGATGTATAGCAGATACACCATCACTCTCTGAGTACCTAACAATTTAACGATGGGAATCAATAATGATGTATTACTGATAGAGAATTCACTACTATTATATGGATTTACTATAAAAAATATGCAAGTTTTACTCAAGAAAAATAAAAACTCAAGGCAAAAAAAGATAAATTTGCCATATTTCAAAGAAAATAGGTAACGTTAATATGTTAAATAATGTTAACGAATGTGTTTGTTTCGTCTGAAAGGTTCCCTTACACACATAAGTACACTATAGTAAAACCTCTTCACAAAAAGGTGACGATTTGCATTTTAAAAATTACCGCCCAAGATCTTCAGTAGTTTCAGTTCTGTTCAAGATTTTTGGGTATATATATACATATATATATATATATATATATATATATATATATATATATATATATACCCAAATAAATGACTATATATATTAATATAGTCATTTATTTATTACGTCAGTTGTCTGCAAGTCAAAACACACACATGTATTACCAGTGGGTAGATGGGCAATCTATAAACCATTCCCCTCGTCAATTATCTGTAGGTTATTAGACTTTATAGTTATCAGTTAATTAATTCATATTTGAGATAAACATTTGTTAGTGTAAGGAACTAACCATATATTCTTCAGTACCCGATGTGTTTGATTTTACAACAATACTATGTATAAAAACCCAATAGATCTCTATCTTCAGTATACAGATCCAAGCTGTTATTATTATAATTTAAATTTTAAGCTATACTTCCAATAAGAAATGTCTTGTACTCACAGATATACAGAGTGGAAAAATATGGAAACGCTGTGACAACTGTTGTATGAGTTCACTTGTAAAAGTGAAATCTTGTTCATCGTCACAGTTACAAAGAACCTACCTTTTGACGACATTAGGGACATTTCATCTTTTCAGGGGAGGGGGTTAGGGGCATGGAGTTGAACGAAAATTGGAGGGCTTCAATGTAAGCCTAGGTCAAGTTAGCTATCAAATAAAACGTATATCCAAGAGAAATTAATTGCCGCAAAAAGGACTTCGAAAAGTTTATCTTTTCCAGAGTAGCGGTCATTTAATTTCGAGGTAACTTATTTGAACAATATTATTTTTCCTCTATTTAACGATTTCAAGTAAATTAAAAAATTATACCTTATGGAACACAATAATTTTAAAAAGTTAAATTATCTCTGGAAAAAAATAACGTTGTTGTGAAAGTTTTTTCATATATATCCACTGACTTACGACCTACTTCGTTAATTGGAACATACTGAAGAATTCTCAACATAGGTTTCGGCAAGGAATTTCAATTAAATCAGCTATCTTTGACTTTACTAATGCAGTCCTAGAAGTGCTGGATTTACTAATACAATACAGAAGTGCTGGAATCTTCTGCGACATATCCAAAACCTTCGACTGTGTCAAACATTCGCTTTTGCTCAACACACTCTTTAACTATTGTATTCTATTCTTTAAAAGGGCTCTAAAATGAATTTAAAAAATCCTTCAAGACTGTAAAATAATAATCAATAATTCTCAAACTCACAACCTACCCCTATTTCCATCGTAGATAGAGACAAAATAGTGTCCTTGTGTACACTCGCCGATTCTATTTATTATTCATTAAAATGATCTATATTACAATAAATACATTCATGTTTTTTTTATGAATGCAGATGATGTGTCAGTCCTAGTTAAAGGTAAACACTGTAATTCGGTCTCCGCAAATGTAGATGTCATTTTAAATTTGTGCTCATCCTAGTTTGAGCCAAAGGGCCTCCTTCTCAACTCCATCAAAACCAATTTCCTGAATATCCATATTTCTTCTCGGCCTAAGAGATTATCAGTTACACTCCTCTATTATCAGTTACACTCCTCTATTATCAGTTACACTCCTCTATTATCAGTTACACTCCTCTATTATCAGTTACACTCCTCTATTATCAGTTACACTCCTCTATTATCAGTTACACTCCTCTATTATCAGTTACACTCCTCTATTATTGGTGAGAATAATTGGTGAGAGTGGGGGAAGGCCCCAAACAGACTTGTCAGTGAGTGTTGCCTTCGTATATTTTTGATCTTTTATTACGGGTTATGGTTAGCTATGACTAATTTACATGTTGTGTCTGATATCGGTTCTGTATTTAGATCGGGCTAACAAAGTAAAAAGTTTCATGTAATGCATTTAACAAAGTAAATTAACATTTAATGTCTAGAAAATTTTCAGGTTAGAATTGGAAACCGTTGCAAAGACACGAGTTCAACAAGGCTGTTTAAAAAAATACTGCGTTTAGCCTTGACCTCAATTAGTGCATAATAAATCTGCCAGGTGGCAGAGGTATCCCGATCTGACTAGATCCCATCGCATGTGTATCGACCTGATCGTTTCTGTTCGATTTGTCATTCAAGTTCGAATAAGTCGGTGATGGCACTGTCAATTGAACAAACTACAAAGGGCAAGCCCTGTTTATTGCTTGGGAACTTTAAATATAGGGAAGCCTACACAAATAAAAACAGTGATGTAACCTGGCGCTGTTTGGCAAAGACGTGCCGAGCGTCTGTAAAGACCGATGAAGCTCGCGCTAATATATTATCACATGACGATAAGCACACTGGTGCTCATCCCGTAACCTTCCGCACTATTCAGTATGGCGGTCAGACTCGCACTCCCTCACCGGCCACTTCGCATTCCCGCTATTCAACCCCCGCCCTCTTGCCCCCCTCAACCCCTTCAACGCCTTTGATTTCGGAGCTGTACAATAAAAAAATGACTAGAGATGCTTCTTGTGGAACTGACCAATTATTTTTAAGCTCCAAAGATGAGCTTGTGAGTAGAGCACAAGAACTCACATCAAGACAGAGCGGACTAATTGAGAAGATTCAAAGCCTCATTCTCGAGCTTGAGTCGGAAAAGCAAAAAAATGACATAGTATTGCGCTCTGAACATGTTTTGCTTGACGCTGCAACACAAACAAATGTGAGCTCTCAAAGCCACGCATTTACTCAAACACATCTCGATGCAGAAATTCTAAAGAGCGACGAAAATTGTATGAAATGTGTGCGCTTACAAAATGAAGTTTCGGAGTGGAAAGCAGATTTTGAAAAAATAAAGGTTACTCTTCAAGTAATGGAAGCGGAAATTTGTGCTCTGAAAAATGAGAAACAAGACGCTGAAAGGGAGCTAGCCAATTATAAAAATTTTTACATGCATGGGAATATTGCAAGCGCAACAGCACCCCCTATTATTACGAAAAATTCTTTCAATATTTTGTCAAGCATGCAGTCCGAATCAGATTCTACTCACGAGTTAAATGATCCCAAGGAAAGTTTGCGTTTTGTTAAAAAGTCAAAGCAGCCTAACGAGAAAGCTCTTCTCTCAAGTCCACCAAATAGTAGGCCAAACTATATAACTTTACCACAGAGGCCTATAAAATCAAGTGTTGATACTGAAAGTGACCGAAGGCCTAAGCTGATAATAATGGCGGATAGCCATGGAAAGGGTATTTCGTCACATATACATAATAAAACAGGCAAAGGTGTAAATGTTTTTGGTCACGTTCAAAATGGAGCACCTCTCAAGGCGATTACTAAAACTTCAAATGATTTCAGAAACCTTACTAAAAAAGATTGTCTTGTTGTCATTGGAGGATCTAATGATGTGGCAAATAATAGCGTTAAACGCTCTGATCTATCACCAGTGCAGATGACTGATTATCTCGAAACATTTATCAACAATCATAGAGGTACAAATGTAATCGTGGCCACTCTACCTTATAGGTATGATTTTAGAGAGGACAGCATTGTGAACATCACAATTAAAAATGTGAATCAAGGAATTAGACAAATCTGCAGAAAGACCCCCCATGCGTATCTCCTCGATTTACATATAATTCCTCGTCACGAGCATACAAGGCATGGGTCCCACTTAAATAAGCGTGGGAAGATACATGTTGCTGATCTGCTGTGCGAGTTCATGGATAAATTCAATCGCTCAAGACGAATAAGCAGCGGCTGGCAGGATGGATATTCGATCGAGAGCAGTAATCAGACCTGTACTCAATTACCTACAAGTGATACAATTACTACGAGTCAATCAATCACCTTGCAGCAGAGCTCACCTAAGGAAAAAAACTCCATACCACTGGATGTTCAAATGAACATTTAGCATTTGACGATAGTTTATGTATAGTTTGTAAGAACTCTCATGTGCAGCCATCATTAAATGTTAATGCTAGTAACATAAGTAAATTAAAATCTATTTGGCCTATTTGTGATGAGGCTAAAGAAAGTATTGAGTATGTATGGCTGATGCATTTGAATATAAATGGAGGTATAGTAAATAAAAGGCACGATTTAGAATTAATGTTAGAAAATTCTAATATTGCAGCTATATGCTTAAATGAACATTGGCTTCAAAAGGACAATATACATATAATGAACTCTATCCCTAACTACAAACTTGCTCATTTTTCTGTAAGAGAAGAAGGCATTCACGGTGGTACTTGCATCTTAATTAAAAACGATTTGGATTTCAATGTAAGAGATGATCTGTGTTGTCTTAATGAAGAATCTGTTTTTGAAATATCATGTATTGAAATTTTATTTAAAAAAGTAATAATTATTACTGTGTACAGAGTACCAAACAATGCAAATTTTAAACAGTTTTTATTGAAATTTGAGTCAATGTTAAATGTTTTGCATAGAATAAAATCGGTCGGGAATGTTTACATAACAGGCGATTTTAATGTGGATTTCTCAGAAAACTGTAAGGATCCACAACTAAGAATCAAATTAATGTCCCTTTTAGAAAGTCATGGTTATCACGTCAATTTTTTATCTGCCTCTCGAATAACTAGATCGACAAAAACATGTATAGATAACATTTTTACTCGGAAAGTCATGTCACAGGATTCTAGGCTTACAATGAATCTGGAATTAAGTATATCTGATCACAGAGCTTTATTTATTAATATGCTAGACTGCAAATCTGAATGTAACCAAGGCTCTGGTAACTTGCAATACAAAAGTAGATTTTTTTCTGATGAAAATATTGAAATTTTTACCGAGCGGTTAAGGCATATGGATTGGGGAGTTGGTTTTCATTGTTCGTTACAACAAAATTGCCTATCTTTCTTTGGAAATTTTCAAAACCTGTTTGAAGAAGTTTTTCCTTTAAAGTCTTTTATGAAGAAAAATAAAAATGGGAAGAAAGTTAAAAACTGGGTAACTCAAGGTATCCGAGTTTCAAGTAAAAGAAAGAGGGAACTCAGTAGACTAGCCAAAGAATCTAATGACATAAATTTCATAAATTATGTTAAAAGGTATAAATGTATATTTAGATCTGTCTGTAACAAGGCCAAATTAATTAGCAATTCACATTTCTTGGAAAATGCAGAAAATAAGAGTAAAGCTGCATGGAGTATTGTGAGATCGGAATTGGGATGTAATAAAGATAAAAGTAACAATCTACCAGACCTAATTCTAGAAAATAAGCCTGTCAGTGAGCCAAGTGAAATTGTTGAACTTTTTAATAATAAATTTACAGAAACGGCTCGTGATGTAGGAGTTTCACCAGTATACAATGAAGCTTTCAGGCTTCTCCAAAAGGTTCCACAAGTCGGGGATATAGAGTTTACTTTTAAAAACGTTAGTTCGAATGAGGTAACGCAAATAATAAAATGTCTGAAAAATAAAAAAACTGCAGGGTGGGATGAAATTCCATTATATTTACTAAAGAGAGTTTCAGATCTGATTTCACAACCACTTAGTGTAATTATAACCCAATCTTTTCAAAATTCACACTTTTTAGACAATTTAAAATATGCTGAGGTGAAGCCACTTTACAAAAAGGGAGAAAGACATAATCCAGATAATTATAGACCCGTTTCAGTGTTACCCTCTTTTTCAAAAATATTTGAAAAATCTGCATTGCTTCAAATCTCTTATTTTTTGGAACATTGTAAAATATTGGTGGATGATCAGTTTGGGTTTAGAAAGGGCCGAAGTACAATAAGTGCAATTTCAAAGCTTTGCGAGGAAGTTTCTTGGGCCTTGGATGGATCGCAGAGCACTGCTGGGGTGTTCTGTGATCTGTCCAAGGCTTTTGATTGCGTTGATCACACCCTTTTGTTGAACAAGCTCTACTTCTATAAATTTTCATCGAAAGCAGTTGAATGGATTAGGTCTTATCTAGAAGATAGGTACCAGCGCACGGTAATAGTAAAAAATAACACCAAAACAAAGTCTGAATGGAAAAAAATACAGGTGGGGGTGCCTCAAGGATCTATTCTGGGCCCCTTATTATTTATTTTGTACATAAATGACTTACCAATTAATATTTCTCATAGCTTAATATTGTACGCCGATGACACTACGGCAATTATAAAAGCGAATAGCAATAGTGAACTAGAAATGTATATTGATCAATCTTTAATAGAACTTACACATTGGTTTGAAGCAAATGGTCTGAAATTGAATTGCAGTAAAACACAAATATTACAATTTAGCACTCCACAAAATATTTTAAAAATTGACAGAGATATTCATTTTCAAGGGCAGTGCTTGAATTTGGCAAAAAGTGTTAAGTTTTTGGGAGTAGATTTGGATGCTAATTTTAAATGGAATACTGCAATAGAAAATATTTCAAAGAGGCTTAATTCGTCTTGTTTCCAGATGAGGGTCCTCAAAGATGTAGTCGATTTGAAAACGAAGATGATGGTTTACTATGCCTATTTTTTCCCTATAGTTTTTTATGGAATCGAGTTTTGGGGTTGTACTTGTCAATCTGAAATTATATTTAAAATACAAAAGAGGCTCTTAAGGATCATGACAAACTCGTCTTGTAGAGCACCTTGCAAGCAAATTTTCAAGGACTTAAATATTTTGACAATACCTAGTTTATATATTTACAAAGTTCTTATGTTAGTGCACACCAATTTCGACCTAATATCAGACCAGCAGTTTCATCACAAATACAACACTCGATTCAAAAATGATCTTCAATATCCTATCCACAGATTGTCGTTAACTGAAAGATCACCATTATATATGGGGAAAAGAGCATTTAATAAGTTGCCTTCAAACATAAAATGCCTTGTAAGAGACAAGTCCTTCAAATGTGCAGTTTCCAATTTCCTGTTGGAAAAAAATTGCTATAGGTTAGATGAATTTTTTAAGCTAATTTGTATTACTAAGGATTAAAAACCTATTTTTATTGTATTTTGTTGAGAGCTTTTTGTGATGGTGTGTGATAGTTAAGAAAATTTTATTATTTATATCATAGCATAAGTATTATTTAATGTATGACAAAAGTACATATTTTATATGAACTATACTCTTGTAAATATACTGACAATGTCACCTGTTTTTTTAGCAATGCTATAATGTAAACGTTATTTATGTGACAATAAAGAATGATTATGATTATGATTATGATTATGATTATCAGTTACACTCCTCTATTATCAGTTACACTCCTCTATTATCAGTTACACTCCTCTATTATCAGTTACACTCCTCTATTATCAGTTACACTCCTCTATTATCAGTTACACTCCTCTATTATCAGTTACACTCCTCTATTATCAGTTACACTCCTCTATTATCAGTTACACTCCTCTATTATCAGTTACACTCCTCTATTATCAGTTACACTCCTCTATTATCAGTTACACTCCTCTATTATCAGTTACACTCCTCTATTATCAGTTACACTCCTCTATTATCAGTTACACTCCTCTATTATCAGTTACACTCCTCTATTATCAGTTACACTCCTCTATTATCAGTTACACTCCTCTATTATCAGTTACACTCCTCTATTATCTGACTCAGTGATTTACATCTATTCGGAGACCAAGTTTCTACAAGTTATCATAGATGAAACACTGTACTGGAAATGTCACAAACGGCAGTAGGGCTGAACTCAATGGCGTATTCCATAAATATGTTGAAATATACGTGATGTTTAGAGGTGAACAGAGACTATTTTGAAAGCTTAATTCGCTATGGGTTTTGGTGATATTCTCCATCTGCGAACAGAATTTTACAAAAAAATAATCGTTTGAAGAATCTTTAGTAAACGCTGGTCACATCTTTGTCAAGATATATTTTTGCAATATATACTATTACAGTACCATCTATATGCATCAAATATCCGTTTTCAATTTATGTATATTTTCAATTTTTGATTACGTTTATTTCAGTCATTAATTATGATAGTATTAATTTAGTAGTAAGATTTAAGTTAGTTCGACGATTCACAATATTTGTAACAAATGTGTTTCGTATTCAAATCCACACTTTAAAAAATTTTAATAATAATAATAGTCAAATCTCTCACTAACCCTAGATGTATGGAAAATTGCACGCACAGGTTTCAAAATTAATCCAACGAAACTTTACATTTGATTCATAATTCACGTACAAGTGTATTTTCCCACAGATCTAAAATCTAATCTTTATATTATTAGAATATTGAGCATGAACTTTAGAGTTAGCGAGGTTATTGTTTAACTGAAATAATAAACCACAATTCTAATAATCTCTGACTAAACCAATTAGAATTGAAGGAAAGACAATATGTTCTTCTCATATTAAAATGACACACATCCATTAATGTTACATGAAATGAATAGTATTGAATTCATATAAATCATTTCACGTACAAATGCATTAGTCTTTAATCATTAGTCTTAAGCCTTTGGATGTTCTTTAGTATCAAATTAAATCAAGTTTATTTTGCAAAAACATTGTAAAAATGTATTTTAAAAATCGTCATATTAAAAAGAATTAAATGAATACATTCATACCACATCGAAACCTCATTCAATCATACATAATTTTCAGTCACACATTCATTCTGCCTAATTCCCACTCCCGCGCCGGTTGTCAGTCATCTGATTATATGGTCTCCCAGTTGCATGCCATATACTCGTCAGCACTATAAAATGAATAAGACGCTAAAAACCGTTTGAGACGAGTTTTTAACGCCTTGGGCGTTGGGGCATTCTTAATTGAGTACGGTTGTTTGTTGACAAAACGAACGCTCGTGTGTGAGGGCAAGCGTTCGTAGACTACCGTCCTCTGGCTTCCAGTTCGGTAGTCATCCCCGTGTCTGGTTTCGTGCGCACGTATATCCCACCCATTTACCACGGCACTTTTATATCTGCAAAACATTATTGTTTCCAATATGTAAAGGCATGGCAGTGTCAATAGTTGCAGGTTTTTGAACGCTTCTTTACAAAATTCTCTGAACTTTAACTGTGCGAATATACGAATCACTTGTTTTTGCAATCTAAACGCTCTGCTGATGCTGAACTGATTGTTTGTTGAAGTTCCCCACAACAACTCTCCGTAGGTGAGACAAGGGTAAATCAAGCCATAATACGCCGTCATCAGAACCTGAGTTGGGCAGAATTTGGCTAAAGTTCTCAAGACATAAATGCCTGAGGACAATTTTGATCAAACATGATCGATGTGATAATTCCAGGTCAACCCTCGATACAGGTGCATTCCCAGGAATTTTGAACTAACAGCCTCATTTACCAGTTTATCCCCCAACCAAATGGTTGGTCTTTCAGCGATATCTTGTGGTCGCAACGAAAATGTTAATACGTTACTTTTGGAGGGGTTTACTTTGAGATTGAAACCATTGAAATACTGAACGAAATTGTTTAAATCAACAAAATATTGTTGTTCTAGAATCGGTTTTAATTTGTTATCGAACAAGAGGGTCGTGTCATCCACATACTGTATGAGTCCCCCATGCAGTAGTGCTGACCCTATCTCGTTGACATAGATAAGAAAAAGAATTAGGGTGAGTATTGAACCCTGAGGGAGACTCTAAATCTCAGCTCAGTATAATTCTCAGTATAATCCGGTATAATTCTTTAGTGTATTGCAAATGTGGTGGATCAGTGGTTTAGTCTACGGATTGTGTAGTCTAGGGTTCGAATCACAAACCGAGCTAGTGGTCGATATTTCACACTCTTTGAATACAGTTCACGCACATACCTATAGGCCCATTTAGATAATACGCTAATTGTTTGATAATAATTATAAAATGTAATTGACATAAATTAGTCACTAGTCACACTTCTATGACGGTAATACTAGATGAACATAAAAATATGTCTATTTAATGACATCTGGAAGCATTGTTGTTATAATATCACGGAGTTATTACTACTGTGTTAAACCCCTTTAATATAGTTTATCGCAAACAAAGCCAGCATAGAAAATGATGGTTTGATTTCCCAACCACCCAATAAAACTAAACACACTGTCAATGTAATATCCCAAAACCTATCGTTATTTAGTTCCAGATATCTAAACGCACTATCAGAACAATTTTTAAAAATATGGTATAATTTCGTTATACTACAACATTTACGTGGATAATGGTTTATAAACATATTAATGAACATTTGTTAAATATTTGTTTTGTTAAATAGTTTTAACTTCTTTAAAAGAATTTCTTTAAACTAAATTGAAGTTTAAAAACATTATACTTATATAACGCAGTACGACATATAGAACAAGTACTTGACGTTAGTAATTTTGTAATGCAGTGTTTTTTTCAGCACGGTTTGGACATCGATTAAGGGAACCATTCGATTATAATACAAGCATTTCTCTATAAATATGAGAGATTTAATTTATTACTAATCCAAGTACAGTAAGTATATAATTACATAAAAACAATTAATTAGCGTTTTTGTCTAAAGAGATAATTAAATTTAAAATGAGACAGTAATGAACTAAACTCATGACCTGTGAATGAACGATTGCTATGAAAAGTTTGATACCCTTAATGGTAAGTGATACTGTAGAGGTATATCCAGAGGCTTACCTACTCTGTCATTGAATAGACAGGGCTGAGTTTGGAGACATGTCATAGGTAGTCCACATCACACCGTGTGTCTAACTAGATCCATTGGCAATGTGATACCCTCAACATATAGTGGTATATCCTACGGCTTACCCTGTCATTGAATAGACAGGGCTGAGTTTGGAGACATGTCATATGTAGTCCACATCACACCGTGTGTCTAACTAGATCCATTGGCAATGTGATACCCTCAACATATAGTGGTATATCCTACGGCTTACCCTGTCATTGTATAGACAGGGCTGAGTTTGGAGACATGTCATATGTAGTCCACATCACACCGTGTGTCTAACTAGATCCATTGGCAATGTGATACCCTCAACATATAGTGGTATATCCTACGACTTACCCTGTCATTGTATAGACAGGGCTGAGTTTGGAGACATGTCAAGGATGTCCACAACACACCGTGTGTCTAACTAGATCCATTGGCAATGTGATACCCTCAACATATAGTGGTATATCCTACGGCTTACCCTGTCATTGTATAGACAGGGCTGAGTTTGGAGACATGTCAAGGATGTCCACAACACACCGTGTGTCTAACTAGATCCATTGGCAATGTGATACCCTCAACATATAGTGGTATATCCTACGGCTTACCCTGTCATTGTATAGACAGGGCTGAGTTTGGAGACATGTCAAGGATGTCCACAACACACCGTGTGTCTAACTAGATCCATTGGCAATGTGATACCCTCAACATATAGTGGTATATCCTACGGCTTACCCTGTCATTGTATAGACAGGGCTGAGTTTGGAGACATGTCAAGGATGTCCACAACACACCGTGTGTCTAACTAGATCCATTGGCAATGTGATACCCTCAACATATAGTGGTATATCCTACGGCTTACCCTGTCATTGTATAGACAGGGCTGAGTTTGGAGACATGTCAAGGATGTCCACAACACACCGTGTGTCTAACTAGATCCATTGGCAATGTGATACCCTCAACATATAGTGGTATATCCTACGGCTTACCCTGTCATTGTATAGACAGGGCTGAGTTTGGAGACATGTCAAGGATGTCCACAACACACCGTGTGTCTAACTAGATCCATTGGCAATGTGATACCCTCAACATATAGTGGTATATCCTACGGCTTACCCTGTCATTGTATAGACAGGGCTGAGTTTGGAGACATGTCAAGGATGTCCACAACACACCGTGTGTCTAACTAGATCCATTGGCAATGTGATACCTACAACATATAGTGGTATATCCTACGGCTTACCCTGTCATTGTATAGACAGGGCTGAGTTTGGAGACATGTCAAGGATGTCCACAACACACCGTGTATTTACTGTTTGTGCAGAATTGTTATGGAAAATATATGAAGATATTTAGTAAGTATATAAAAACAATGCGTAAGTATGAACAAAGGGTGAGTATAGTGTCTATGCAACGTACTTCCCTCTATTGTTGGCCAGCTAAATCTCTCTTATATGACTGGTTGTGTAGCATACAACTCTAATTATTTCCCTTCACTGGCGGTTTTTAATAACCGACTGACCTTGATTTTTTGGCACAAACAAAATTCGGTACGTATATTTATTTCACAAGCCTGAATGATAGAAACTTCAATAATAAGCTTGTTTACTTGCTTCTTAGAATAACGTAAATGTTGTAGAATTATGACGATAACGCCCGATCAAAAGTTTGCGTTGTGGAGTTGGTTAGTGGAAATATTGGTATCAAACAACTGAACATTAATTTGAGTAAGTTTTAAAAGTGTGAAAACTAGCATAAGCTAAGGGCTATTAGAATACCTATTCGATAAATACATATTACTTTATCAAAATCCACTCTTCGTTTATGACCTATTTTGTATAAATTTACGAAAAAATAAGCCAGCTGCTGAATATTATGATTTGAAATAAACTTCCCAGAGTTTGTGCGTTAGGGTTGAACGTAAAATAATATACGTTTAATAAATGTTTGGTTTTTAGATAAAAATTATGTAGAAAGCTCCTACTCAACTTATTTATACCCTCGAAGATATTCAGAAAATGGGGGCAAACCTAAGGCTATAACATGACGAATTAATTGTAAACGACACTTTAAGTAAAATATTGTGTCCAGCCTGTAGAAATTCTTGTACAATTAATTGTAATGTTATCTCAAAGTATTCATATTTTTAATTACATAATACAAATGTGTACGCACTTCACAATTCTAATTTCAGTACTGTTACATTTTATTACATCCTTTAGGCGTGGATGTTATCGATATTCTAAGGTAGTTGAACATTTATATTCGCATTTTATTCACATTAAAAACAAAGTATAGAACGCTTCTACATTCTATCTTCTTTAATTAATTTGATAAACCCAAGTAAGTTTACTTGTTTGTTTCTCTTCGGTGGATGTTGGTGTAGCAAAAGGCAAAGACAATAGTTATTTAGGCCTCTTGCTAGCTTAGTGGTTTGTACTTCTCCTTTATATGCAGATGTTCACGGGTTCAAATCACGGAATGTCCACTAAAATTTGCTTGATGGGTTTGGAACGTTGCCACTGTTTGCACAATAAGTTAAACATGCCACTGGCATAGATAAACATGAAAAAAGTGCTTTCTGTCCATTTCAAACTACATTTAATAAAAATAACACACTTTTCTTGGTAAATGAATTGAACATACTTCGTTTGAAGTTCACTTCCTTTTTTGACCACGTTGTGTGTCTTTTGTGATGGACATCGGTATATAATCCAATCACAGGTGAACACCGCGTGTGCCTCAGGAACAACGATAACAGAGGCATAGCAGTATTCGTAGTAGTGACATCTTACACGTATAATGGTACTCGACTAAAGATCAGTTTTCCAATTTCCAAAACAAAATATAATAACTCAACTTATATATACCTTCAATTTCACCTTGGTAGGTGAAATTGAGGGTAATTATATATATATATATATATAAAATTGAGGGTAATTATATATATATATATATATATATATACATACACACACCTTAATAGCAACAATTATGAGCAGAAAACAAATTGGAAATATAATGTACACAGTCATAATAATAATTAGAGTAATTATATTAAATTGAAAGAAATGGTTTTAGGTAAAAGTATTCAGTAACTTAGTAATGTTTTTTTTTTTTTTTTTTTTTTTTTTGCTTATTTACAAAAGTCTACATTTTATAATTATTGAAAATGGTGACTTCAATACCAATAAGAATAAATGGTACCAGGTAACTGGCACAAACTTCCTCCCTTTCCCTTTGTTCAAACAATTTACAACGATTGGTAAAGAAACAATAATTCAAATAGTTTAGTGTATTGATTAAGCATTTTTCTTTTATATAAGATGCCTACTATACATGTTTGAGCTGAACTGATATCTACACAAATAATGTCCATAGTTCTTTCTTATGTATAAATGGATAAATACACAGAAATATGTATTAATGGATGAGTTTTTCCACAGTAGTAATGGAAAAAACAAATCTCCAAAATCAGCTGTTCAATTAATCATATAGACAGATTTGATGTAAACAACCTTCAACAACATCAGTTGTAGCTTCCAGCCTTCGGCTTCCGGCCCCATTTTAGTGGGGTGATAACTAAATAATTTTTAATTGAAATTTGTATCTTTACTGAAAATTTAATCAAAATCGTTAGAAAGAAGCTTGAAAAAGTAAATGTTATAATGTTTTTGCCCGTAAAAAATGTTATGACTAAAAACTATTAAAGTTATGAACATGTGATTTCTACTAAATTATTAAAATAGTAATTCACATCTTTCCTGAAAATGTAATCAATATTGTTAGAGCTGTTTTTTGAGAAAATTACATTTCGTATATTTTTCCCATAAAATATATACATAAAAAAATGTCAAACAATTGAAAAACGGGTTGGAGATAATAAATGAATACACCTACAAAAAAATTACATAAAAATCGATCCATTAAATAATCTTTTTTGGACCTTTACAATAATTTCTCTATGTTAACGCTTATGGGATGAAGTAAAAGGGAAATAATACGGACGTTTTAAGTTCTACTTTATCTTTAGTGTCTTTTAACTTTTACACGTGAGGTATTATAAATTCACATGTATAGCCTATTTCAGCGGTGTTGCTCAAAATATTCATACGCTTATACTGCCTTGTTATTAAAGCAAAACAGAGTAAAACTGACGTAGTAGGTCGGTGATGTGGAACTAATCTACGTTTCACGGACACCGTGCTGCTTGCCACAAAAATCCCAGTGATGTGGTAAACGTACTGTATTGTACTCAGACACGCACAAAACCACTCACTGAATATATATTGCTCGGCTTTGCATAAACTATCTTGACAATTCTAAGTAATTGTAGAATATTAAATTATTTTTATTGCTATGAAATGTGCAATAAACTTTGATGGCTGTATAAATTACAATCAATATGGTAGCTGATTTTAAACATAGTCGAAGAGTTACCGAACTGGTAGCAACATTTATTTACAGCTACCGTCATGGGTTCACCCGTGTGATAAAAACAACATGTAACTAAAACCATAAAGATTTAAACTGTTCCTGTTGTTGAAATTCTTCCCTTTAAACTCTATGATCATTAAAGGCAAAACATGAAAGCTTGATAGTACTTACGTTGTTTATAAACTAAGTTGTAAACAGCATGTTTATATTGGTGATGAAGTGAAGCGTACTTTAAGTGTGAGAGAAACTTCATTATTCTCGGAATGATAAAATATTTATAAAACTAATAATAAAGAGTAAATTGTGGACTGCATAAACCTACATAAACTACATAACTGAGAAATAAATAAACTAATTTAACACAGGAAAATTGGATTGTTATGTATTATAACATTATTCATGATACAATAAAAAAATGACTGACCTATTATAAAATCAATTCCGAAATTAATATAGTTGGAATTTGCTGTACAGTTCTTGACGTAGAAAGCTACTTATAAAATTACTACAAAAATTGTACAAACTTTAAAAAAATTTGAAATCTCAGCGTTTTTGAACGTTTTCTAGCTAATACAAAAATAGCTACTGAAAACATCAATACTGCAGATTTACATCGGTGTTACTTGTTTCCAGTGGCAACAACATCGGACAAGCCCTTAACAAATTTTAGTTTTAATTTTACCATTTCTCAGATGGTTTACTCTGTTTTGTATGAACATGCTAACTTCTTTTTTTGTTAGAGTAAAATTTATTTCATTACACATTTCTGCACTGTTTATCCTGACATACGTATAGATATTTTCATCTTTCAGACATTTGATAAATCTATAAATATTGAAGGTGGAATTGAGGTATTTGCACGGAATATCCAGTATTTGCTGCAACTGTATGTATGACTGAAGGTCGCCTGAAAGAATTTCCTCAACCCAACCACCAATCCCACCTCCTCGTCGCTAACTCTGTTTTGTGGTAGCTGCCATAGCTGGGAGATCAAAAAAATAGTGACAGTCCAGCTACCAGATTTGTTGCTAGTTTAGAACTACCCAGGATTGTACAACTTTAAAGAATTGCTGTAAACGCGAACATCACACCCCAACGGTCGCTCGAAATCGCTCGAAATCTCGAAACCCACCTCTACGTACTGCTTTCAATTTGAGTAGATCAAACTTCTCACCCAATACCAGCTGGACCGTAGCGTGGAACAGTTTTGATGGACGTAATAAGTTCCTTATTAGCGATCCGTCAATATCTGTATATGGGACGAACCTCCCTCGTAGGGAGTGGATACTCTTGAATCGGTTCCGAATTAGCGTTGGCAGATGCAATTACTGGAAATATAAATGGGGATTGACACTAGATCAATCATGTAATTGCGGGTAGTCTATCCAAACGATGGATCACATAGTTACAGAGTATCCATTGCGCTATTTTACGGAGGGATTGGCCAGCATACACAGAATCAGCGAGGCTGGTCTTGGATTGGCTCGTTGGATTGGACTTAGCTTTGTGACAGATCACTTCATATTTTTAATCAATGAATATACAATCATGACTTTTGAATATTTATTCAAATTTACGTCACAGCTTTAAAATTAACAAATGGTAGGTGACAACAAACCATACGATAAAATACAACGCAGAAAATTATTTGTAGGTAATTGCGTGAGAAGGAGCCATTAATATGGCAACCAACCTTTCCACCCAGGAATGTGGCCAGGTTAGATTTGATATTTCTTAGATATGAATATTTTTACTGTAATCAATTACGACAATATTCAAACAATTTGATGCTTGTTAGTCAGTCTATAAATAAACAAAGCATTGCAGGTATATTTTTTGGTGGAGTATGAGTAACCTGCGTACTGTATTTTATAGATGAAGTATTTTAAATTACATTATTGAGAATTATTACATAAAACCAATATCAAATGTGATCATGTTAAGAATATGGAACCTTTATTATATACCACTTCTCTAACAACTCTAAGTTTGTATTACAATATAAGTTTCATTTAAGAATTAAAAATGTATAACATATTCTTATTCTTAGATATGAGACGCCGACACAACTTTGTACGTATTCTAAGGCAAATATGAATGATTACATGAGTTTAGGATAAGTGTGGACGACCTGTCTAGTCTGGCTGCTAACTGAGTTCGACTGTTCCTCAGAAAGGGCCATTAATTAATAGCCCAATAGCAAGGGACACTACGATACTCTCAGCATTCCGAACTAAGAAAACCGAACTAAGAAAACCCCATAATTTAACATTTCTGGTTTCATGTACTGTGCTCGTAATACCATTTAATCAGAAATTACTCAAACTATTTTATTTAAATTACTCTATTTTACTCTTTGAGTAGTAGGATAAAATATTGTAAGAAGGGGTACAAGCACTAGGAACATATAAGTTAAGTGCTAAATTGAAATCTGCGGTTCCATTTATAGTTTTTGGGTGCTTATTTATTTTTTTTGGATAGAGTTTTTTGTTAATATAAAACAAAACATTGTTCTCAAAAAAAATTGGCCACTAATTAGGAGTTAATTCTCTAATGAGTGACACACAAGAAGTCTCTACCCTGCCAAAATGTCAACTGGAAAACTACCCATAACACTTGGCACGATAACTTTCCGGGGATGTTGGTGTTTATTTATTCTAATGATAATAATAGGCTATTTTCTTTACTGAAATGTTCACGATTGATGTTTTTAATAGTTGTATTAGTTCTTATCACATAGGACTATATAATTGATTACTATACGATAGTATTTTTTTTTGAAAAAAAAGGACTTGACTTAGAAAGATGTTTGACCATATTTACTCAAAATGATTATTTTTAGACTACTATTATTCTTCATTCTTTGCTTTCCCGGGAGATGTGATGGTATCAGGGCAATGGGCTGAGACGTACACATTGGGGTACGTATGTCAAGCCTTGCTATTTTAACTGAAGATTACTTTGTTTGATGGTAAAAAGTTAAACAGTACAAGTAAATGTCACACAACACAAATAAAGTACAATACAAGTACACAAATATACTTCGGTACAAGTACAATTGCACAAAAATAGCACAATACAAACACAAAATGCACAAACATTTATAATATGATTACAAAATGCACAGATATTATGATGATCCATTTCGGTGAACCACGTCCACCTTCCTCAGACCAGAGGGATTAACAAAAGAAACGTTGAACTTGATTCTTTTGTGAATCCCTCTGGTATGAGGAAGATGAGCGTGGTTATGAAATCGATTATCATAATATCTGTACATTTTGTGCTTATATTGTAATAAATTTGTGTTGTGTGACGAACACTTGTACTGTATTTGTACCAACACGTATTATGTTAACTAAAAAAAGTCAAAGAGATATTTTAAATTTTAAAAACTTATTATAAACTGTACGATAGAATGCTACTGTACAGTGGAAGACAACTGTACGATAGAATGCTACTGTACAGTGTAAGATAACTGTACGATAGAATGCTAATGTACAGTGTAATATAACTGTACGATAGAATGCTACTGTACAGTGTAAGATTAGGTACGATAGAATTCTACTGTACAGTGTAAGATAACTGTACGATAGAATGCTATTGTACAGTGTAAGATAACTGTACGATAGAATGCTACTGCACAGTGTAAGATAACTGTACGATAGGATTCTACTGCACAGTGTAAGATAACTCGACGATAGAATGCTACTGCACAGTGTAAGATAACTGTACGGTAGGATTCTACTGTACAGTGTAAGATAACTCGACGATAGAATGTTACTGTACAGTGTAAGATAACTGTACGATAGAATGCTACTGTACAGAGTAAGATAACTGTACGATAGAATGCTACTGCACAGTGTAAGATAACTGTACGATAGGATTCTACTGTACAGTGTAAGATAACTCGACGATAGAATGCTTCTGCACAGTGTAAGATAACTGTACGATAGGATTCTACTGTACAGTGTAAGATAACTCGACGATAGAATGCTATTGTACAGTGTAAGATAACGGTTCGATAGAATGTTACTGTACAGTGTAAGATAACTGTACGATAGAATGTTACTGTACAGTGTAAGATAACTGTACGATATAATGCTACTGTACAGTGTAAGATAATCGTACGATAGAATGGTGTAAGGTTTAACTCCGAAACATATTTTACCTATTTGCAGTATTACTCAACTAGCAATATGATAATTGGATTATTTATTCATTACACAACTAAGCCTTACATTTAGACCCATGATCAACAAAATGACATTCCGTACATTATCAACATTGAGTATAAACTAGACGAGTTTAGTTTCCAGCAAACCACTCTGTGATATTGAACTGGAAATTAATCACATATAAACAAATAATTAATCATATATATTGTGTGTGGTTAAAAACATTGAGAAATATAGAAAATGTTTTGGCTGAAAAAATGTATTTTTATTTCTTAATTCTTCAAAATAATGTTTCAAAGTATAATATTCTATGTACAAAAGGCTACTACTAAAGTGACATACATATTGATTGTATTAGTAGCCTTTTGTAGTAGATTAAATATTACATTTTATCAATATGAAAATGATTTAGAATAGTGTGACAACTCAAAACAAATATTTATAGTCATCACAAAGAATATAATAATGTATCATTAAATTGTAACTCATAAATATATACCTTACTTAAAAATTTTTAAATTAAATACATTCCCAAAAATGTTTTTCCTTAAACCGAAGGAAAACTGGAACAGGATTCACAGCTTGAAACTAATATTACCTTATGAAAAAAATAAATAAATAAATACAAATTTGGAACATGTATGAGAGTAGATACAAAACATAAATCTTAAACATTTTTGTTAATTCGGTCAGTGTTTGTTATGGATAATTAGTTAAAGTCATTAACGATTCTTGACACAAATACGTCACTGACGTGTATTAAACAATTAAACAAAAAATACTAAATGTTCTATCTCTAGAACAAGTAAGTGTTTTTTCGTGGTTTGTTATTACAAAGACAAGCTAACAAATGTCAAATACGTTTCCATGAACTATTTATGTGTTTAATAACAATTTAAGTTATAGGGGTTATTTTAAAGCAATTTTGGGCAATTTAAAGCAAAAATAATGACAAATAGGTTTCTCAAAACTACTACTATAATTTTCTCCCTCAAAATACTTTTAAAGTCCTTTACTCAATAGAGGTTGGGGAAATATTACATAGGACTCCTTCCTGATCAGTTCTTGCTACGTTTACTCTGCGTCAAAAAAGGTGAAATTCTAACTATAACGATGCCACTGAAACTCTAATTCTCAACGTCTTTCTCGTAATATTTGTCTTTCCCGTTTATGAAGTGATTTGTAGTAAACAGCTCAGTGCATCATATTTGTACTATAATATAATTTATTTACTCATAACATAGGCTATCTACATTTATACAAATCCAATGTTTTTATCGTACTAGGTAAGGTTTAGTACAAATTTAGTAAGAAAAAAGAAGAAGAAATAATCTTTAGAAAAATGAAAGTATCACTTTCTTACATGATGGATCTTTATTTTATGCGGCTAAGGAAGAGATCATGATAATATCAGAGATTTCTGATGAAACAACTACTGAAATGCTAGCGACGTCATCTATCTAAAATTCAGTGTTTTGAGCTATAAATAGTCCAATATTTTTTTTGATTTTAACTAATGCAATACAAACCATAACATTGATTTTGAAATAAAACGTATATTTCCTTGGTAAAAATTGAGCTGCAAAAGTATATGATACTAAAGCTATGAAAATGACTATTTCCAATAAATGTTCAATAAAATACGACCTTTATAATGAATTGAACCAGTTTAAAATTTAAAATAGTAAATATGATTGAACATATAAAATATAAGATATTTTCAAACCCTCATTCCTACCTTAGGAGAAGGGAATCATTTCTTACCACTCGTTTAGAGCTCAATATAAAATTTTGCATTTTACATGTCTATCTTTTGTAGCTTTTGCTTGGCGTTAATCAGCCAGTGAATCAAGATTTTTCATGTTTTATGATAGAACATTCATACTATAGTATTCCTGTTTTATGTTGAATACATTTCCAATTGCAACATTTATCTTCTTGTTAAAACAAAATTTGTTAGTGCTAAAAAACACATGATACCGACTGAAGGGCCTCCGCGCTGTCCTCTACACCAGAGTTTCTCAAAGTGTGGTCCGCGGACCCCCGGGGGTCCGCAAGCATATTTTTAGGGGTCCGCGAAAAATATTTGAACTTATTTTTTTAAGTAGCCTATTTGTACCAATATTGTTTTCGACGGGTGGCTACCCTGAGGCTGTAGGTCACGTTGTCTGTCATTGGAGCTAACGGGAAGCTGCCTCTGCATCTATCTGTCCTGTTCCGTCATTCAGTGGACTGCCGATGCTTCGATGCTTGTCGTGATAGTTTGCTTTGCCTTGTTATGTTGTTTAACTTTTAGTGGTGAATTGTTTTTAGTAAGGAAGTGTTAATTTGCGGCCTGTATCATGGATCGTTGGTTAAAGACATCGGTAAAACGTTCAATCGATCAATCAGAAAAAGGAGATTATCCTGAAAGTGAGGTTAGGCCTAGCTGTTCAACTTCAGTAGCTAGTTCAACTTGCAGCACTGATTTACGTAAAACTTTTAAGCGCCGCAAATATTGTGAAGAGTATTTAAAACTAGGTTTTGTGCAAGCTAAAGATGAACAGAAACCATAGTGCGTAATATGTTACGAAATTCTTTCTAATGAAGCCATGAAACCGGCGAAATTACGCAGACACTTGGAAACGAAACATCCAGATCTTGCTGGAAAGTCTTTTGAATATTTTAAAACCAAACGTCAAGAAATGGAAAAAATGAAAACATCGATGGAAAAAATAGCAACAGGTAGCACCGCTGAAAAAGCTACCGTGGCGTCATACGAAGTAGCGTTACTCATAGCTAAATCTGGGAAACCATACACAATAGCAGAAGAACTAATCTTACCAGCAGCAAAAAAATGTGTAATATAATGATAGGAGAGTCAGCTGCTAAGGAAATAAATACAGTTCCTCTTTCAAACGATTCTATAAAACGTCGAATTCTTGACATGTCTGAAAATATTGAGGAGCAGTTAATTTGTAAGTTAAAATCTACACAAATTTACGCTTTGCAGCTTGACGAAAGTACAGACCTATCAGACAAATCCCACTTATTAGCCTTTGTTAGGTATGAAAATGAAAATTGCCTTTCAGAAGAGCTATTATTTTGCAAAGAGATTCTTCATAACAATGCACATGATGTTTTTGAAGCATTAAACAATTTTATTTTATCAAACGACTTGGACTGGCAGCGTTGTGTTGGTGTGAGTACCGATGGAGCAGCAGCCATGGCTGGCCAAAAGACAGGTCTCATTGCTCGTGTCAAGAATGTTGCTTCCAAAGTTAAGTGGACTCACTGCTCTATTCATAGGGAGGCAATGGCTGTAAAACAAATGCCAGAAGATTTAAAGACAACATAAGTGAAGTTGTGAAAGTTGTCAATTATATTAAAGCTCGACCTTTGAACTCTCGCATTTTTACCCAGCTTTGTGGAGAAATTGGAAGTGAGCATGTACAACTCTTACTTCACACTGAAGTTCGCTGGCTGTCCCAAGGAAATGTCCTTACACGTTTTTTTGAATTGCGTGATGAAATTAGAATATTTTTTCTGGATGAAAAACATAAAAACTTTTCCCTCACAGACAAGTTGTGTGACTTTGCGTGGTTGAGCAAGGTTGCATATCTGGCAGATATCTTCCAGCAGTTGAACGTTCTAAATATGAAACTTCAAGGATCTGACACTGATATATTCCGTGTAGAAGAAAAAGTAGAAGCTATGATAGAAAAACTACATCTGTGGTCTGATCGTATGCTTAAAAACTCATACAACTCTTTTACAACGTTGCAAGAATTCTTGACAACATCTGAAGAAGTGATGCCTGCAAATACAAAAGAACTGTTTGCTGAACATTTGACAGGCCTAGCTCAGAGTCTAAGAAGCTACTTTCCTCAACCTAATCCTAATGATGATTGGATTAAATATCCATTCAAGAAGAGAAGTATTGGTGCACTTATCGATCTATCTGATTCTGAGCAAGACCAATTGGTGGAACTCTCATGCAGCAGAGCCTGGGAGATTGTTTATCAAGAAAATAACTTGGCAAGGTTTTGGCTACTTGCACAAGCTGAGGTACCAGAACTTGCCAAAAAAGCCCTCGAACATATTGTGCCGTTTTGTACCACATATTTGTGTGAACGAACCTTTTCTGAACTGTGCAACCTAAAGCCAGCAAAAAGAAACAGACTGAAGAACATTGAAACTGATTTAAGGCTAAAGCTGTCTAAAATAAATCCCAACATTTTAGGGATAGTCAAAAGCAAAAAGTAGTACCATTGTTCTCACTAAAGTAAAGGTAAACAAACTGACAACATTTTTATTTCAATATTTCATTTAAAGTCTGTTGTAACACCGGTATACTTAGTTTATACTTATTTCATTCATGTTTTTTACATTACAGTGTTTACTTCAATATAAATAAAATATATGAAAACTAAATTACAAGGTTTAATTTATGTTTTTCCAGTCCACAGCTTATTAGAATAAATGTTTTTTTATTTTAAGATGGTAAATTTTAAACATACTAAAATAGGCTAGTTTTGAGGGGTCCGCAATGACCACATAAATATTTGAAGGGGTCCTCGAGTACAGGAAGTTTGAGAACCCCTGCTCTACACTAATGGTGGCGCGGGGATGAGTGACCCTAGTAGTGAGCATTGAGCAGGTCACCTCAACACATGAGACCGATACAAGGGCCTCCACGCTGTCCTCTACACTAATGGTGGCGCGGGGATGAATGATCCTAGTAGTGAGCATTGAGCAGGTCACCTCAACACATGAGACCAATACATGGGCCTCCGCGCTGTCCTCTACACTAATGGCGGCGTGGGGATGAATGACCCTAGTAGTGAGCATTGAGCAGGTCACCTCAACACATGCGACCGATACAAGGGCCTCCGCGCTGGAATTTCAATTCCAATTTATTAGATTTTACATTTTTAACCTGGACACTTTGCGTTCTATTTAGCGAAAATGATTTAATCCAATGGAGGGCTACGCCCCACACTCATATACGACTAAGTTTGTCAAAGAGCACTTCGTGATCTAGGCAATCGAAGACTTTTTGTAGATCTAGAAATACTCCCACAGATTAATTTTTTTATCCAAAGCATCGATTGCATTGGTTGCAAATTCCGCCATCGCATTAGCTGTATTTTTCCCTCTAACAAATCCATACTGTTCTTTACATAGTAAATTATGCTGAGATAGAAAATTTAGTAGTCTATTAGCAAAAACGAGTGTAAATATTTTGGAGAACGTTGACACATTTGCAATCGGGCGATAGTTTTCCGGACTACTTGTATCGCCGTCCTTATATACAGGTCGTATAACAGCTTGTTTCATTTCCTGCGGAAATAAACCTTCCATCAAAGAAGGATTGATAATATTCGAGAGAGGAGCACATAAGGCATTTGCACATTGGCTAACTAATTTATGTGATATGCCATCGTATCCGGAGGCATTTGTGTTTTTCAATTTCATTATTATTTTATAAATTTCTCTAGGGTCTGTAGGCGTAAGCATGAGTGTACTAGTGCAGGTTTTATCGGATTGTGACTGTACCGGCGGTTCGGTTATCAAAGAGCTCTTTTTTACCAACATTAGCGAAATAAGTGTTTAATACTTCCGGATTTGGCATGACTTCAGGTGACAAAGTGAGTTTTTTGTTCCTCTCTTGGTCTATTATTGTCCACGCCTCCTTTCCCAAATTATCAGTTCGGCTTAGGCGTTCATATAAGTGTGCCGCTTTAGCAACCTTTATAACATTTCGGTAAATCCTTCTGTAATTTTTATAATAATCTAAAAAGTCTTTTGTTTTATCAGTTTTCCTCCTGAAATCAAGTTCTTTAAGTTTTCGAGAAGAAATAATTATACCCTTTGTAATCCAGAGATGTTTCCCTTTTCTTTTAACATTTAGTTTTGATTTAATTGGACAGGCTGTTAAAAAATAGTGATTAAATATGTTAATATAACTATTAAATTTGTCTCTGGCATTAGAGTGATCGTTCAAAGTTTCCCACGACTCTTTATTTAATAAATAATTCAGAGTTCTTAAATTTTCCGGGCATGTATTGGGTGCAGTGAAAGTGCTGTTCCCAAAGTGTGAAATTTTGGCGGAGGAATTTTGAAGTGTAACTGTGATAAATTGTGCAAAGTGATCGGACAGCCCTGTACCGACTACGTCCACCTGCAATATGTCTGGGTTAGCATTGGATAACTCATGATCAATTAATGTTGAAGATGAGCCTGATTCTCGTGTTGGTGAGTTTACAAATGGTTTTAAATTGAACTCCCTCATTAGATCCTTAAATCTATTTGTTTCAGAACTCTTAACAAGCCAATTCAGGTTCAAATCCCCAACAATAATACACAGCTTCTTATTAATTGACAAATAATTGGATAACAACTGATAAAACAAATTGAAAAACATATTAACATTAGTGTAGTGAGGTGACCTATACATACCAAATAAAAATATCGTTTCACTATTATTTAAAATAATTTCGACCCCTGATGATTCAAGTGACATTTCATTGGAAAATCTATTTACATTAAGCACATTTAAATTAATTCCACATTTACCTAAGATAACTGAACCTCCACTACTTTTGTGTTCCGACCTTGAGAACTCACTTATAATTTTATAATGCTGAAAATTTATGGCATGTAACTCGTCGGTTTTCAGCCCATCAACAACCAAATCGGGTTGCTCTGTCTGTAAAAATATGTTTATTAGATCTATCTTATCTCTTATATACTGAATATTAAAGTGTACAATTTTTAAGTTTTCAGAATTTACTAAAGTATGTAAAATGTTATTTGAATTTTTAAAATTACTTGTTATATTTAGAATATCTATAGCAGAACATCTTTCGTTGTCATGGCTTATACGTTTAAACTTTTTGTATTTATCTTTTTTATCATTGCTTTACTTAACTGCTGTTTACCCCAAGTGTTTAAGTTTAGACCACGAGAGTTGTAGTTTCTAGGGGGTATATTTGCTAATGATAAGATTTTCATGTGGTCATGTTTCAATGACCAATTCTATGTTTTTCTTTCTTATTTTAACATTTAGGTGAGGCTTTTCATACCTTAGAGTATGGTACAGACAGTGACATTAGTATTTTTTGTTTTAACAGCAATTTCTTTTGCATATTCTTTTACGTTGAAATCAGTTTTCTCGTCTAAATTATTTGTACCACTCAAAACAATAAGGTGATCGTTGTTACATAATTATCGTGCCTCATAATCTAGGTCACTGACTACATTTTCACACTTGCCATTTGGTTTCACGACACTGTACACCAATACCAATGATCCTAGTAGTGAGCATTGAGCAGGTCACCTCAACACATGAGACCGATACAAGGGCCTCCACGCTGTCCTCTACACTAATGGTGGCGCGGGGATGAATAATCCTAGTAGTGAGCATTGAGCAGGTCACCTCATCACATGAAACCGATACAAATGCCTCCGCGCTGTCCTTTACACTAATGGCGGCGCGGGGATGAATGATCCTAGTAGTGAGCTTTGAGCAGGTCACCTCAACACATGAGACCGATACAAGGGCCTCCGCGCTGTCCTCTACACTAATGGCGGCACGGGGATGAATGATCCTAGTAGTGAGCATTAAGCATGAGACCGATACAAGAGCCTCCGCGCTGTCCTCTACACTAATGGTGGCGCGGGGATGAATGATCCTAGTAGTGAGCATTGAGCAGGTCACCTCAAACACATGAGACCAATACAAGGGCCTCCGCGCTGTCCTCTACACTAATGGTGGCGTGGGGATGAATGATCCTAGTAGTGAGCATTGAGCAGGTCACCTCAACACATGAGACCGATACAAGGGGCCTCCACACTGTCCTCTACACTAATGGTGGCGCGGGGATGAATGATCCTAGTAGTGAGCATTGAGCAGGTCACCTCAACACATGAGACCGATACAAGGGCCTCCGCACTGTCCTCTACACTAATGGTGGCGTGGAGATGAATGATCCTAGTAGTGAGCATTGAGCAGGTCACCTCAACACATGAGACCTATACAAGGGCCTCCACACTGTCCTCTACACTAATGGCGGCGCGGGGGATGAATGATCCTAGTAGTGAGCATTGAGCAGGTCACCTCAACACATGAGACCGATACAAGGGCCCTCCGCGCGGTCCTCTACACTAATGGTGGCGTGGGATGAATGATCCTAGTAGTGAGCATTGAGCAGGTCACCTCAACACATGAGACCTATACAAGGGCCACAGCTGTACACTAATGGCGGCGTGGGGACGAATGATCCTAGTAGTGAGCATTGAGCAGGTCACCTCAACACATGAGACCGATACAAGGGCCTCCGCACTGTCCTCTACACTAATGGCGGCGCGGGGATGAATGATCCTAGTAGTGAGCATTGAGCAGGTCACCTCAACACATGCGACAGATACAATGGCCTCCACGCTGTCCTCTACACTAATGGCGGCGCGGGGATGAATGATCCTAGTAGTGAGCATTGAGCAGGTCACCTCAACACATGAGACCGATACAAGGGCCTCCGCACTGTCCTCTACACTAATGGCGGCGCGGGGAATGAATGATCCTAGTAGTGAGCATTGAGCAGGTCAACTCAACACATGCGACAGATACAATGGCCTCCACGCTGTCCTCTACACTAATGGCGGCGCGGGGATGAATGATCCTAGTAGTGAGCATTGAACAGGTCACCTCAACACATGAGACCGATACAAGGGTCTCCGTGCTGTCCTCTACACTAATGGTGGCGCGGGGATGAATGATCCTAGTAGTGAGCATTGAGCAGGTCACCTCAACACATGAGACTGATAGGTCTCCGCGCTGTCCTCTACACTAATGGCGGTGCGGGTAAAAGTGACCCTAGTAGTGAGCATTGAGAACTTTGTGACGTGGTTTTAATTCCTGCCAAAGTTTATCTTTTACCAACAATGAAAAATGTCCTATCTCAAAATAGAATTAGGGGCTAGGTAGTTAGAAGATTTAGTTAGATTAAGTTAACCCAGTTCAGGCAAATCTTTAATTTATTACTTTATTATCCTAGTCCACACATCTTTTAGTTTTTTAAAATTCTTAACGAAATTATTAAATGTAAGTGATTTAATTAGTGCATGGTACAACCGTTTCATTATTTATTCATTCTTAAGACGCCAATCGTCAAGATATGGGAGAATATTGATTTCGAATGAGTGTGATGATGGGCGAATGTAGTCATTGTTAAAACTAAAGCCGACTATTCCCTCGAAAGTGTCATTAATTAATAGTCCAATGACAAATGAACAAGTCAACTATTTCAACAATAAAATATAAATAAAGTTTATGTCTGTTATTGCAAACCGAACTACATATAACTAATGTTAAAACATAGTGTAGATTGTGTGGTATCGCTCCCCTAACCGGCAAGTGAAACCGGGCGGCGTGGGGACGAATGATCCTAGTAGTGAGCATTGAGCAGGTCACCTCAACACATGAGACCGATACAAGAGCCTCCGCGCTGTCCTCTACACTAATGGTGGCGCGGGGATGAATGATCCTAGTAGTGAGCATTGAGCAGGTCACCTCAACACATGAGACCAATACAAGGGCCTCCGCGCTGTCCTCTACACTAATGGTGGCGTGGGGATGAATGATCCTAGTAGTGAGCATTGAGCAGGTCACCTCAACACATGAGACCGATACAAGGGGCCTCCACACTGTCCTCTACACTAATGGTGGCGCGGGGATGAATGATCCTAGTAGTGAGCATTGAGCAGGTCACCTCAACACATGAGACCGATACAAGGGCCTCCGCACTGTCCTCTACACTAATGGTGGCGTGGAGATGAATGATCCTAGTAGTGAGCATTGAGCAGGTCACCTCAACACATGAGACCTATACAAGGGCCTCCACACTGTCCTCTACACTAATGGCGGCGCGGGGATGAATGATCCTAGTAGTGAGCATTGAGCAGGTCACCTCAACACATGAGACCGATACAAGGGCCTCCGCGCGGTCCTCTACACTAATGGTGGCGTGGGGATGAATGATCCTAGTAGTGAGCATTGAGCAGGTCACCTCAACACATGAGACCTATACAAGGGCCACACTGTACACTAATGGCGGCGTGGGGACGAATGATCCTAGTAGTGAGCATTGAGCAGGTCACCTCAACACATGAGACCGATACAAGGGCCTCCGCACTGTCCTCTACACTAATGGCGGCGCGGGGATGAATGATCCTAGTAGTGAGCATTGAGCAGGTCACCTCAACACATGCGACAGATACAATGGCCTCCACGCTGTCCTCTACACTAATGGCGGCGCGGGGATGAATGATCCTAGTAGTGAGCATTGAGCAGGTCACCTCAACACATGAGACCGATACAAGGGCCTCCGCACTGTCCTCTACACTAATGGCGGCGCGGGGATGAATGATCCTAGTAGTGAGCATTGAGCAGGTCACCTCAACACATGCGACAGATACAATGGCCTCCACGCTGTCCTCTACACTAATGGCGGCGCGGGGATGAATGATCCTAGTAGTGAGCATTGAACAGGTCACCTCAACACATGAGACCGATACAAGGGTCTCCGTGCTGTCCTCTACACTAATGGTGGCGCGGGGATGAATGATCCTAGTAGTGAGCATTGAGCAGGTCACCTCAACACATGAGACTGATAGGTCTCCGCGCTGTCCTCTACACTAATGGCGGTGCGGGTAAAAGTGACCCTAGTAGTGAGCATTGAGCAGGTCACCTCAACACATGCGACCGATACAAGGGCCTCCGCGCTGTCCTCTACACTAATGGCGGCGCGGGGATGAATGATCCTAGTAGTGAGCATTGAGCAGGTCACCTCAACACATGAGACTGATAGGTCTCCGCGCTGTCCTCTACACTAATGGCGGCGCGGGTAAGAGTGACCCTAGTAGTGAGCATTGAGCAGGTCATCTCAACACATGAGACCGATACAAGGGCCTCCGCGCTGTCCTCTACACTAATGGCGGCGTGGGGACGAATGATCCTAGTATTGAGCATTGAGCAGGTCATCTCAACACATGCGACCGATACAAGGGCCTCCGCGCTGTCCTCTACACTAATGGCGGCGCGGGGATGAATGATCCTAGTAGTGAGCATTGAGCAGGTCATCTCAACACATGCGACCGATACAAGGGCCTCCGCGCTGTCCTCTACACTAATGGCGGCGCGGGGATGAATGATCCTAGTAGTGAGCATTGAGCAGGTCACCTCAACACATGAGACTGATAGGTCTCCGCGCTGTCCTCTACACTAATGGCGGCACGGGGATGAATGATCCTAGTAGTGAGCATTGAGCAGGTCATCTCAACACATGCGACCGATACAAGGGCCTCCGCGCTGTCCTCTACACTAATGGCGGCACGGGGATGAATGATCCTAGTAGTGAGCATTGAGCAGGTCACCTCAACACATGAGACTGATAGGTCTCCGTGCTGTCCTCTACACTAATGGTGGCGCGGGGATGAATGATCCTAGTAGTGAGCATTGAGCAGGTCACCTCAACACATGAGACTGATAGGTCTCCGCGCTGTCCTCTACACTAATGGCGGTGCGGGTAAAAGTGACCCTAGTAGTGAGCATTGAGCAGGTCACCTCAACACATGCGACCGATACAAGGGCCTCCGCGCTGTCCTCTACACTAATGGCGGCGCGGGGATGAATGATCCTAGTAGTGAGCATTGAGCAGGTCACCTCAACACATGAGACTGATAGGTCTCCGCGCTGTCCTCTACACTAATGGCGGCGCGGGTAAGAGTGACCCTAGTAGTGAGCATTGAGCAGGTCATCTCAACACATGCGACCGATACAAGGGCCTCCGCACTGTCCTCTACACTAATGGCCGCGCGGGGATGAATGACCCTAGTATTGAATATTGAGCAGGTCACCTCAACACATGAGACCGATAGAAGGGCCTCCGCGCTGTCCTTTACATTAATGCCGGCGCGGGGATGAATGACCCTAGTGGTGAGCACTGAGCAGATCAAGGAGACCTCTACTAGTCAATTATTCTCCACTACACGTTCAAAATCATTCATAATATATTTATATGATGGTATAAATACACATAAATGTATGGCAACTTAATTGACTTGTGCACCCTTTATATATTTGTTTGGTTTCCTATTTTGTTTATTTTTAACTACATATAAGGTCTTCTGTTTATTTTAATTTTATTGTATTAATATTAAATATATAAATTAATCTCTTACTTGAAAATATTTTAACTTAGTATTATGTCTTAAACAATATTGTTCTTTGAACGGAATTTAAACTCTTTGTTTCGGTATTTAGTCACATTATCGTCAAATTATAGACATTAGAGTCACATAACTGCAAATGCATTACTGTACATACATTTTCAAGAGAACTTTGTGATGTGGTTTTTATTTCATGCCAAAGTTTACCTTTTACCAACAATGAAAAATGTTCTATCTCAAAATAGAATTAGGGGCTAAGTAGTTAGAGGATTAAGTTAGATTAAGTTAATCCAGTTCAGGAAAATCTTTAATTTATTACTTTATTATCCTAGTCTACACATCTTTTAGTTTTTTAAAATTCTTAACGAAATTATTAAATGTAAGTGATTTAATTAGTGCATGGTACAACCGTTTCATTATTTATTCATTCTTAAGACGCCAATCGTCAAGATATGGGAGAATATTGATTTCGAATGAGTGTGATGATGGGCGAATGTAGTCATTGTTAAAACTAAAGCCGACTATTCCCTCGAAAGTGTCATTAATTAATAGCCCAATGACAAATGCACAAGTCAACTATTTCAACAATAAAATATAAATAAAGTTTATGTCTGTTATTGTAAACAGAACTACATATAACTAATGTTAAAACATAGTGTAGATTGTGTGGTATCGCTCCCCTAACCGGCAAGTGAAACCGGGCTGCGTGGTATCAATCCCCTAACCGGCAAGTGAAACCGGGCTGCGTGATATCGATCCCCTAACCTGCAAGTGAAACCGGGCTGCGTGGTATCGATCCCCTAACCGGCAAGTGAAACCGGGCTGTGTGGTATCGATCCCCTAACAGGCAAGTGAAGCCGGCTGTGTGGTATCGATCCCCTAGCCGAGAAGTGAAGCTGGGCTGTGTGGTATCTATCCCCTAGCCAGGAAGTGAAACCGGACTGTGTGGTATCGATCCCCTAACTGGAAAGTGAAGCTGGTCTGTGTGGTATCGATCCCCTAGCCAAGAAGTGAAGCTGGGCTGTGTGGTACCGATCCCCTAGCGAGGAAGTGAAGCTGGGCTGTGTGGTATCGATCCCCTAACTGGAAAGTGAAGCTGGTCTGTGTGGTATCGATCCCCTAGCCGAGAAGTGAAGCTGGGCTGTGTGGTATCGGTCCCCTGGCCAAAAAGTGAAGCTGGTCTGTGTGGTATCGATCCCCTAGCGAGGAAGTGAAGCTGGGCTGTGTGGTATCGTTCCCTTGGCCGAGAAGTGAAGCTGGTCTGTGTGGTATCGATCCCCTAGCGAGGAAGTGAAGCTGGTCTGTGTGGTATTGTTCCCCTGGCCAAAAAGTGAAGCTGGTCTGTGTGGTATCGATCCTCTAGCGAGGAAGTGAAGCTGGGCTGTGTGGTATCTATCCCCTAGCCAGGAAGTGAAACCGGACTGTGTGGTATCGATCCCCTAACTGGAAAGTGAAGCTGGTCTGTGTGGTATCGATCCCCTAGCCAAGAAGTGAAGCTGGGCTGTGTGGTACCGATCCCCTAGCGAGGAAGTGAAGCTGAGCTGTGTGGTATCGATCCCCTAACTGGAAAGTGAAGCTGGTCTGTGTGGTATCGATCCCCTGGCCGAGAAGTGAACCTGGGCTGTGTGGTATCGTTCCCCTGGCCGAGAAGTGAAGCTGGTCTGTGTGGTATCGATCCCCTAGCGAGGAAGTGAAGCTGGTCTGTGTGGTATCGATCCCCTAGCGAGGAAGTGAAGCTGGGCTGTGTGGTATCGATCCCCTGGCCGAGAAGTGAGGCTAGTCTGTGTGGTATCGATCCCCTAGCCGAGAAGTGAAGCCGGGCTGTGTGATATCGATCCCCTAGCTGAGAATTGAAGCTGGGCTGTGTGGTATCGATCCCCTGGCCGAGAAGTGAGGCTAGTCTGTGTGGTATCGATCCCCTAGCCGAGAAGTGAAGCCGGGCTGTGTGATATCGATCCCCTAGCCGAGAATTGAAGCTGGGCTGTGTGGTATCGATCCCCTGGCCGAGAAGTGAGGCTAGTCTGTGTGGTATCGATCCCCTAGCCGAGAAGTGAAGCCGGGCTGTGTGATATCGATCCCCTAGCTGAGAATTGAAGCTGGGCTGTGTGGTATCGTTCCCCTGGCCGAGAAGTGAAGCTGGTCTGTGTGGTATCTATCCCCTAGCCGAGAAGTGAAGCCGGGCTGTGTGGTATCGATGCCCTGGCCGAGAAGTGAGGCTAGTCTGTGTGGTATCGATCCCCTAGCCGAGAAGTGAAGCCGGGCTGTGTGATATCGATCCCCTAGCTGAGAATTGAAGCTGGGCTGTGTGGTATCGTTCCCCTGGCCGAGAAGTGAAGCTGGTCTGTGTGGTATCTATCCCCTAGCCGAGAAGTGAAGCCGGGCTGTGTGGTATCGATCCCCTAGCGAGGTAGTGAAGCTGGGTAGTGTTATACAGATCCTCTAGCCAGGAAGTGAAACCGGACTGTGTGGTATCGATCCCCTAGCTGAGAATTGAAGCTGGGCTGTGTGGTATCGTTCCCCTGGCTGAGAATTGAAGCTGGGCTGTGTGGTATCTATCCCCTAGCCGAGAAGTGAAGCTGGTCTGTGTGGTATCTATCCCCTAGCCGAGAAGTGAAGCCGGGCTGTGTGGTATCGATCCCCTAGCCGAGAATTGAAGCTGGGCTGTGTGGTATCGTTCCCCTGGCCGAGAAGTGAAGCTGGTCTGTGTGGTATCTATCCCCTAGCCGTGAAGTGAAGCCGGGCTGTGTGGTATCGATCCCCTAGCCGAGAAGTGAAGCCGGGCTGTGTGGTATCGTTCCCCTGGCTGAGAATTGAAGCTGGGCTGTGTGGTATCTATCCCCTAGCCGAGAAGTGAAGCCGGGCTGTGTGATATCGATCCCCTAGCTGAGAATTGAAGCTGGGCTGTGTGGTATCGTTCCCCTGGCCGAGAAGTGAAGCTGGTCTGTGTGGTATCTATCCCCTAGCCGAGAAGTGAAGCCGGGCTGTGTGGTATCGATCCCCTAGCCGAGAAGTGAAGCCGGGCTGTGTGGTATCGATCCCCTAGCCGAGAAGTGAAGTCGGGCTGTGTGATATCGATCCCCTAGCGAGGTAGTGAAGCTGGGTAGTGTTATACAGATCCTCTAGCCAGGAAGTGAAACCGGACTGTGTGGTATCGATCCCCTAACTGGAAAGTGAAGCTGGTCTGTGTGGTATCGATCCCCTAGCCAAGAAGTGAAGCTGGTCTGTGTGGTATCGATCCCCTAGCCAAGAAGTGAAGCTGGGCTGTGTGGTACCGATCCCCTAGCGAGGAAGTGAAGCTGAGCTGTGTGGTATCGATCCCCTAGCCAGGAAGTGAAACTGGTCTGTGTGGTATCGATCCCCTAGCCAAGAAGTGAAGCTGGTCTGTGTGGTATCGATCCCCTAGCGAGGAAGTGAAGCTGGTCTGTGTGGTATCTATCCCCTAGCCAAGAAGTGAAGCTGGGCTGTGTGGTACCGATCCCCTAGCGAGGAAGTGAAGCTGAGTAGTGTTATACAGATCCCCTAGCCAGGAAGTGAAACCGGACTGTGTGGTATCGATCCCCTAACTGGAAAGTGAAGCTGGTCTGTGTGGTATCGATCCCCTAGCCAAGAAGTGAAGCTGGTCTGTGTGGTATCGATCCCCTAGCCAAGAAGTGAAGCTGGTCTGTGTGGTATCGATCCCCTAGCCAAGAAGTGAAGCTGGATTGTGTGGTATCGATCCCCTAGCCAAGATGTGAAGCTAGGCTGTGTTACAACTCCTCTGCCTAACGTAATATTGACTCTAAAGGGTAATTGAATTAAACTTCATAAAAAACATTCAATTATCGCTCTATGGTTTTATAAATTTGCTGACCAAAATAATAAATACTTTTGTAGGCGATTAATTTGTTTATGTCATCACATGAAAAATAATAGTTATAATGAAAAGCAGGTCACAATTATTACCTATAATGCTTCTGTTATCTACAAGTTTCAAAACGACATTGGACAATATTCAATATTCTGGACAAATTAATAACCGTTGTAAAGGAGTCGTTTATTTATATTCATTTGTACTAATTAAGTTTCTTCAACTACAAAGTGTATCTGAATAAAAAAAAAAAAATCATTATTGACGTATTTTCCTAAAAAAACTTGAATGTCTTTTAGACTTTCTCAGCCATTGGCAAAACCACCGAATTGTCATAGGTGGGGATTTGAACATTCAATTCGATATTAGTAAAAGTAGCAGAACAGTTAAATTATTCAAAAATGTACTTAAACAATTTAATTTAAATTTTCTTAATAATATGGCAACACGACAGGGTAAATGCTTAGATAATGTGTTTGTAAATAGTGATGTAGATCAAGTTCTGTCCTGTAATGTTATAAATTTTCCTTACTCAGACCATAACGCCATTATAGTTAAAATGAATGTAAAGGTAAAATTGAATTGTGTAAGTGATAGGTCGTCTGAAGTAATTGATAGTAGCTTCAAGTTAATATTACCTTTATCAGCAAGAAGAGACTTATCGAATAATTTATTATCTTATGACTGGGTTAGCATGTTAAAACATAGTAAAGCTAATATTATGTTTGAATATTTCTTTGAAATTTTATTGAATAATATAAATTATGTTAAAGTAGTAAAGAGGAGCAAACAAAATATTTCTTTTAAGAAAAATAAAGAATGGTATACATCACAGTTAGCAAGAATGAAAGAAAGGCTCTTGTTTTTAAGTAAGATAAATAAAACTAGTACAGATAAGACAGTTAAAAATGAATTTTCTAATCTTAAGAATTAATATAGAAAGGAAATCAGGGATGCTAAGTGTGCGTATAATTCAACACTTATTGAACAGAGCACTAATAAAAGTAGAACTGTTTGGAAAATAATTAAAAACAACTCTTTCGAGGCAAACCACGAAAAGAAAATTGAAATCCCCCCCGTGAATTAAATAGATGTTTTATCGATTCGGTAAAGGAAACTAGGAACCTCCTAAATGTTCATGCGTTGTCTACTGGTTCTCAGGACCTGTTGAAAAATTTGAAAGTTTCAAACGTTACATTCAAGTGGAGAGAGATTAGCCATTCAGACGTATTTAATGCGGTTAAGCGACTCTCAAATTCTAATAGTTCTGATATCTACGACATGTCAAACAGTCTATTAAAAAGTTTAATAGGTAGTATTGTTGAACCTATATCTATTATTTTTAATGCATTTTTACGAGAAGGAATTTTCCCTGACTCATTAAAGATCTCAAGAATATGTCCTATTTTCAAAAAAGGCCCTCGCTCTCAACCAAAAAGTTATCGACCGGTTTCAATAATCCCTGTGATTGGTAAATTATTAGAGGCATTAGTTTATGACCAGTTAAGTAGCTTTTTTGAAATAAACAACTTTCTTACCTCTGACCAATATGGTTTCAGAAAGAAGAGATCCACAGTTGATGCAATGGATATTTTGGTTAGGGAAGCTTTGTCAGCCTTCGAAAAGAAGGCATTCGCTCAGGCCACATTATGTGATTTGAGTCGAGCCTTTGAATGCGTAAGTCACGACAAATTACTATATAAGCTGAATTACTATGGTATATCTGGTATTCAGCTTCAGTTTTTTAAATCCTATCTTGAAAACCGCCGACAAAAGGTATTTCTGAATGAACTGTGGTCTGAAGAGGTTAAGGTGGAATGTGGGGTGCCTCAGGGTTCAGTATTGGGACCACTTCTTTTTTTAATATGCATAAACGACTTACCCAATTCAGTAAAATCTAAATCATTGCTTTATGCTGACGATACTACTTTTGTAAACATTGGAAGTAGTCTCGATCAACTCATTGATCAGACTAAAAACACATTAAAATGAGCCTCCGATTGGTTCTTGGCAAACGGGTTTCATTTAAATGAAGAGAAAACTAAATCTATTATATTTAGCTTAAGAGCGATGGATAATGAGATCTGTACATCCAATAGAATTGAAACTGTCACTAGTGCTAAGTTTCTAGGAATTTATTTCGATAACCACTTAACATGGGGGCCTCACATAGATTACATATCCAAGAAGTTATCAAGCATCTTGTTTTTAATAAGGTGCCTCACCTTATGTGTTAGCAGTAGCTACATCATATCGGCATACTACGCCTACTTCCAATCGATTATGAGGTACGGACTTATTCTTTGGGGTAATTGTAGCAGAGCTAATGAAATACTCATCCTTCAAAAAAAGACAATCCGAATCATGACAAAATCAAATAGTTTAGAACACTGTAAGCCTCTTTTCATAAGCACTGGAATTCAGACGGTTATTAATTTATACTTGTATGACATAATGCAATACATTCTAAATCATCCAGAGTTTTTACATTTCAATGAAACTTGTATATATGAAATTCGTAACAACATCTGGGCTGTGATTGGCTTCCACAGACTGAATAAGAGCTTATCCAGTCACACTGTAATAAGCATTAAAATATATAATAAACTTGTCACTTTAATTCAAAAATATCAACCAAAAGCTTTCTTGAAAAAATTTTATTGCTGGCTACTTAGAAACCCATTTTATTCAATTGACGAATTTTTTAGTTTTAAATTAATTGAATTTTAAGTATTACATACGATTAGCTCATGCTTACCCCAGATAACAGAGGTAATTAATGAAAATGTACTGAGGCCCCTTCCCTTGGGTAACCTTAAGGGTAATCGAAATAAAAGATAAGCATTGCAAAAAGATATTTTGCTAACCCTATTTAATAGTTTAATATGTTATATATTTATGTTATGTTAGGTTAAATTATATTAAGAATGACTTGGCAATATATAGCTGCAATTATGACTTTGTCAATGCTGTAAAGTTTAATGGCAATAAAGGATTATTATTATTATTATTATTTGATAGCCTTTGCTCAAACCTGTTTGGGAATGTAATTTGAATTACGTATTGTGCAATCACCAGCCGACTGTTGCTATTGTTGTTAGTGCTACGTACAACTACTAAGAGTCAACGGAAAATATCATTCATTTTTAATTGTCAAATTTGCTAAATTTCTGTCTTCATAAACAGTAAATTAAGAATTACAAATAAACTATCTCCTAAGTAAGTTAAGATCCAGTTTGTCTCAGGGTGGGCATGAAAACGTTTAGCTCTGAAAAGCGAGTTTCTCTCTTTCTATCCCCTACAGTAATAGAGGACATAGCGTGTCTTACCAGAACACTGCAGTAGTGATATGCCCTTTCTGTTTCGCTCATGTGTTCCTTGGAAAACCTTAATAGTGACAAATCAGTTTATTTCAACAACTATAAATTAAAAAGAAATATATCACAAAAATAAATTTTACTTAAGCTCGACAACTATGGGTTTGTGATGGAGTCTATTCAATATTGAGTTGAGCTTTCCCTCTCCAGATTGCCGCTAACCACGGCTCTCAGCAGCTGCATTAATATTTCCTGAGCTCTCTCTCCCTCTACGGAGCTAATAACATAATTTATAAGCTACTTTAGGCAACTTGCGGGTTTGTATTCGTGAGACAAGCTTGTTTTTGCCCCAAATTTTAAAATAATAATGCAATGATCTTGGTTCTTAGTATATGTACTTTATATACACAGGGCGAGTTTTATGTCCCGGCACATCTGGATATAATATACACGGGCTGATATAACAGTGTGAGACCTTGAACATAACTATTATAACATATATTTCTAATTGTTCAAGTTGTTAAACATTTTGCCCCCCTTTAGAAAAGGGGGCAACTAATACTTTTCAAATGAAATCCCCTATCATGTGACCCCTCTTTTTAAAGCAAATATAAAAAGAAACACAATGATGCAAACTAGAGGTCTCTACGTTTAGTTTAACAGAGTAAAAGACGAATTTACAATAATACAATCATTTACTTTCTTGTTCTGTTTTTCGTTACATAAGTAAAAACTAACCCAAATTCTTAAAACACTTGCCTATGTTTATGTAGCAGGTGTTGAAAGTGTTCACCTTAGGCTATTTGACAGCGTGATAGCCACGTGTAAAAATAGTAAACTTGAACTAAAATTTGATAAAATTATAAACTTGTAAAAGTAAAATTGTTAAAATTGTAAACTTGTAAAGGTAAACTTGCACTAAAGTTATTAACAACCTAACATACAAACTGATTAAATGCAAGTGATAAGGACAACAGAGTAAGTAAAAAAAAGTAGACGGTTGAAACTGGTAAGATAAGAACAGGGGAAGTTGACTCATGTAACAAAAAACAGGACAAGAAAGTAAATGATTTTATTATTGCAAATTAGTCTTTTACTCTGTTAAACTAAAAGTAGAGACCCCTTCTTTGTTTCATTGGATTTCCTTTTTTATTCCCTCCAAAATGATGCGTCACATGATAGGGGTTTGCATTTCAAAAATTGTAGTTGCCCCCTTTAGAAAAGGGGGAAAAATATTTAACAACTTGACAAATTGAAAAGTATGTTATAATAGGTATCTCACATTTATATCTCAACCATTTTAAACTAATCCAGGTGTGCCGGGACATAAAACTAACCATTTATATATATTGTTATATATTATAAAAGTGTATACCAAGTTACTTGGATATCGCTTGATTTTATAATATATTTATAATTTCTTTCTTAAAACCTAGAAAATTAAACATAATCCACTTTTATTGAGGTGGTTTTAAAGTGTTTCATTTTTAAGGACTTGTCACTGTTATATTCAAAAATGAAAAATATAGAGAGCGTCTTTAGGTTACTTTGTCTGAAATGTTATACATTTTTACCGAAACATATTTACCTTTGCACTCAAACCATTTTTTAGACGGAACCAATGTGGAATATCAAACAAATACTTACAAAATTTCAAATAATATTTCATAAATTTTGCAGGCTTTTTATTATTTTAAAAGTGTTCCATTATGGAATGATTGAAGGCATTATTTAAACATTAAAATCAATATGATATGACAACATTCCTTATGCCCATTAGAGATTATTTGTAAAGGTCAGTCTTTTTTATTATCATTGAAGTCAGTCTAAAAGCTCGATAGTAGATATTCAGAATAAAGTTTGCTTTGTTGGTATTTGTAAATATTCTAAAAATGTCCCATACTAGTCCTATTTTACTAATGAAAATGTATATTTATTTGCTTGTAATAAAAGGTTTGAACCATAGTATTTTAAAAGCATTAGAATGGCTACGTGAAAGATAAATTTAAGGGGAAAGCAGCTCTATAATTGCTGACTGCCTCCAGCCATGCTCCACTTGTTGGTAATATTAATATTTCAGAGTAAACCTAGTCCACTTCTCCTGAGTTCTACCAACAGTTAATAACATTACTAGACCAACTTACTAACATTATTAAGAAACATTTAAATCAACGTTTTTTTCTTTCTTATAATTAAGCATTTTTTAAACTTATTTTTATGATGTGCCATTAATAGGTCAATTGGGTTAACTGATAAATTTTCGTTATAGTTCTTAGGGAGGGGTTTATACATATATATATATAGCTACTTACCATAGTGATTGCTCTCGAATTTTTATGTCCACCGAATATTACCTCTCTACTAAAGCTGTGAGTGACTTGATCCACACTTATCTACTAGATTATCATTGGTTTATTATGTTTCCCCACCCACACCACTCCACTAAGCTTGTCACCCACCCTCACCAAAAACACTTTACCAGTGATTGTATTTAACTCGTACCCACTCACACACACGTCTCTTCCACTGCTTGACGTCAACTAGTTGTGTAGACCCACCCACACATCTCTCATTGTCATCGGCTTTGCTAATTCACACACCCGTCTCTTCCAGTACTTGAAGTTACCTAGTTGTCTGAATAACCCACACATATCTGATTGTCGTCTATTGTTACCCACACGTATCTACCAGTGATTGACGTTAACTAGTTGTATTCACCCACCCACACATATCTGATTGTTGTCGACTGTGCTCACTCGCACACACGTCTCTACCAGTGATTGACGTTAATTAGTTGTATACACCCACCCACACATATCTGATTGTTGTCGACTGTCATCACTCGCACACACGTCTCTACCAGTGATTGACGTTAATTAGTTGTATACACCCACTCACACATATCTGATTGTTGTCAACTGTGCTCACTCGCACTCACGTCTCTACCAGTGTTTGATGTTAATTAGTTGTATACACTCACCCACACATAATTGATTGTTGTCGACTTTGCTCACTCGCACTCACGTCTCTACCAGTGATTGACGTTAATTAGTTGTATACACCCACTCACACATATCTGATTGTTGTCGACTGTGCTCACTCGCACTCACGTCTCTACCAGTGATTGACGTTAATTAGTTGTATATACCCACCCACACATATCTGATTGTTGTCGACTGTGCTCACTCGCAAACACGTCTCTACCAGTGATTGACGTTAATTAGTTGTATACACCCACCCACACATATCTAATTGTTGTCGACTGTGCTCACTCGCACTCACGTCTCTACCAGTGATTGACGTTAATTAGTTGTATACACTCACCCACACATATCTGATTGTTGTCGACTGTGCTCACTCGCACTCACGTCTCTACCAGTGATTGACGTTAATTAGTTGTATACACCCACTCACACATATCTGATTGTTGTCGACTGTGCTCACTCGCACTCACGTCTCTACCAGTGATTGACGTTAATTAGTTGTATATACCCACCCACACATATCTGATTGTTGTCGACTGTTCTCACTCGCACACACGTCTCTACCAGTGATTGACGTTAATTAGTTGTATACACCCACCCACACATATCTGACTGTTGTCGACTGTGCTCACTCGCACTCACGTCTCTACCAGTGATTTACATTAATTAGTTATATACACTCACCCACACATATGTGATTGTTTCGACTGTGCTCACTCGCACTCACGTCTCTACCAGTAATTGACGTTATTTAGTTGTATACACCCAACCACACATATCTGATTGTTGTCGACTGTGCTCACTCGCACACACGTCTCTACTAGTGATTGACGTTAATTAGTTGTATACACCCACCCACACATATCTGATTGTTGTCGACTGTGCTCTCTCGCACACACGTCTGTACAAGTGATTAACGTTAATTAGTTGTATACACACATTCACACATATCTGATTGTTGTCAACTGTGTTCACTCGCACACACGTCTCTACCAGTGATTGACGTTAATTAGTTGTATACACCCACTCACACATATCTAATTGTTGTCGACTGTGCTCACTCGCACTCACGTCTCTACCAGTGATTGACGTTAATTAGTTGTATACACCCACCCACACATATCTGATTGTTGTCGACTGTGCTCACTCGCAAACACGTCTCTACCAGTGATTGACGTTATTTCGTTGGATACACCCACGCACACATATCAGATTGTTGTCGACTGTGCTCACTCGCACACACGTCTCTACTAGTGATTGACGTTAATTAGTTGTAGACACCCACCTACACATATCTGATTGTTGTCGACTGTGCTCACTCGCACTCACGTCTCTACCAATGATAGACGTTAACTAGTTGTATACACCTACCCACACATATCTGATTGTTGTCGACTGTGCTCACTCGCATACACGTCTCTACCAGTGATTGACGTTAATTAGTTGTATCCACCCACTCACACATATCTGATTGTTGTCGACTGTCCTCACTCGCACTCACGTCTCTACCAGTGATTGACGTTAATTAGTTGTATACAACCACCCACACGTATCTGATTGTTGTCGACTGTGCTCACTCGCACACACGTCTCTACCAGTGATTGACATTAATTAGTTATATACACTCACCCACACATATGTGATTGTTGTCGACTGTGCTCACTCGCACACGTCTCTACCAGTGATTGACGTTAATTCGTTGTATACACCCACGCACACATATCAGATTGTTGTCGACTGTGCTCACTCGCACTCACGTCTCTACCAGTAATTGACGTTATTTAGTTTTATACACCCACCCACACATATCTGATTGTTGTCGACTGTGCTCACTCGCACACACGTCTCTACTAGTGATTGACGTTAATTAGTTGTATACAACCACCCACACATATCTGATTGTTGTCGACTGTGCTCTCTCGCACACACGTCTGTACCAGTGATTAACGTTAATTAGTTGTATACACCTATTCACACATATCTGATTGTTGTCAACTGTGTTCACTCGCACTCACGTCTCTACCAGCGCTTGACGTTAATTAGTTGTATACACCCACCCACACATATCTGATTGTTGTCGAATGTGCTCACTCGCACACACGTCTCTACCAGTGATTGACGTTAATTAGTTATATACAACCACCCACACATATCTGATTGTTGTCGACTGTGCTCTCTCGCACACACGTCTGTACCAGTGATTAACGTTAATTAGTTGTATACACCTATTCACACATATCTGATTGTTGTCAACTGTGTTCACTCGCACTCACGTCTCTACCAGCGCTTGACGTTAATTAGTTGTATACACCCACCCACACATATCTGATTGTTGTCGACTGTGCTCTCTCGCACACACGTCTGTACCAGTGATTAACGTTAATTAGTTGTATACACCTATTCACACATATCTAATTGTTGTCAACTGTGTTCACTCGCACTCACGTCTCTACCAGCGCTTGACGTTAATTAGTTGTATACAACCACCCACACATATCTGATTGTTGTCGACTGTGCTCTCTCGCACACACGTCTGTACCAGTGATTAACGTTAATTAGTTGTATACACCTATTCACACATATCTGATTGTTGTCGACTGTGCTCACTCGCACTCACGTCTCTACCAATGATAGACGTTAACTAGTTGTATACACCTACCCACACATATCTGATTGTTGTCGACTGTGCTCACTCGCATACACGTCTCTACCAGTGATTGACGTTAATTAGTTGTATCCACCCACTCACACATATCTGATTGTTGTCGACTGTCCTCACTCGCACTCACGTCTCTACCAGTGATTGACGTTAATTAGTTGTATACAACCACCCACACATATCAGATTGTTGTCGACTGTGCTCACTCGCACACACGTCTCTACCAGTGATTGACATTAATTAGTTATATACACTCACCCACACATATGTGATTGTTGTCGACTGTGCTCACTCGCACTCGTCTCTACCAGTGACTGACGTTAATTCGTTGTATACACCCACGCACACATATCAGATTTTTGTCGACTGTGCTCACTCGCACTCACGTCTCTACCAGTAATTGACGTTATTTAGTTTTATACACCCACCCACACATATCTGATTGTTGTCGACTGTGCTCACTCGCACACACGTCTCTACTAGTGATTGACGTTAATTAGTTTTATACAACCACCCACACATATCTGATTGTTGTCGACTGTGCTCTCTCGCACACACGTCTGTACCAGTGATTAACGTTAATTAGTTGTATACACCTATTCACACATATCTGATTGTTGTCAACTGTATTCACTCGCACTCACGTCTCTACCAGCGCTTGACGTTAATTAGTTGTATACACCCACCCACACATATCTGATTGTTGTCGAATGTGCTCACTCGCACACACGTCTCTACCAGTGATTGACGTTAATTAGTTGTATACACCCTACCACACATATCTGATTGTTGTTTATTGTGCTCACTCGCACACACGTCTCTACCAGTGATTGACGTTAATTAGTTGTATACACCCACTCACACATATCTGATTGTTGTCGACTGTGCTCACTCGCACTCACGTCTCTACCAGTGATTGACGTTAATTCGTTGGATACACCCACGCACACATATCAGATTGTTGTCGACTGTGCTCACTCGCACACACGTCTCTACCAGTGATTGACGTTAATTAGTTGTATACACCCACCTACACATATCTGATTGTTGTCGACTGTGCTCACTCGCACACACGTCTCTACCAATGATAGACGTTAACTAGTTGTATACACCTACCCACACATATCTGATTGTTGTCGACTGTGCTCACTCGCATACACGTCTCTACCAGTGATTGACGTTAATTAGTTGTATCCACCCACTCACACATATCTGATTGTTGTCGACTGTCCTCACTCGCACTCACGTCTCTACCAGTGATTGACGTTAATTAGTTGTATACACCCACCCTCACGTATCTGATTGTTGTCGACTGTGCTCACTCGCACACACGTTTTTACCATTGATTGACGTTAATTAGTTGTATACACCCACCCACACATATCTGATTGTTGTCAACTGTGCTCACTCGCACACACATCTCTACCCCTGATTGACGTTAATCAGTTGTATACACCCACCCACACATATGTGATAGTTGTCGACTGTGCTCACTCGCACACACGTCTCTACCAGTGATTGACGTTAATTAGTCGTATACAATCACCCACACATATGTGATTGTTGTCGACTGTGGTCACTCGCACACACGTCTTTACCAGTGATTGACGTTAATTAGTTGTATACACCCACCCACACATATCAGATTGTTGTCGACTGTGCTCTCTCGCACACACGTCTGTACCAGTGATTAACGTTAATTAGTTGTAGACACCTATTCACACATATCTGATTGTTGTCGACTGTGCTAACTCGCACACACGATTCTACCAGTGATTGACATTAATTAGTTGTATACACCCACCCACGTATATCTGATTGTTGTCGACTGTGCTCACTCGCACACACGTCACTACCAATGATTGACGTTAACTAGTTGTATACACTTACCCACACATATCTGATTGTTGTCGACTGTGCTCACTCGCATACACGTCTCTACCAGTGATTTACGTTAATTAGTTGTATACACCCACTCACACATATCTGATTGTTGTCGACTGTGCTCACTCACACACACGTCTCTACCAGTGATTGACATTAATTAGTTGTATACACCCACCCACACATATCTGATTGTTGTCGACTGTGCTCACTCGCACACACGTCTCTACCAGTGATTGACGTTAATTAGTTGTATACACCCACCCACACATATCTGATTGTTGTCGACTGTGCTCACTCGCACACACGTCTCTACCAGTGATTGACGTTAATTAGTTGTATACACCCTACAACACATATCTGATTGTTGTTTACTGTGCTCACTCGCACACACATCTGTACCAGTGATTAACGTTAATTAGTTGTATACACCCACGCACACATATCAGATTGTTGTCGACTGTGCTCTCTCGCACACACGTCTGTACCAGTGATTAACGTTAATTAGTTGTAGACACCCACTCACACATATCTGTTTGTTGTCAACTGTGCTCACTCGCACTCACGTCTCTACCAGTGATTGACGTTAATTAGTTGTATACACCCACCCACACATATCTGATTGTTGTCGACTGTGCTCACTCGCACACACGTCTCTACCAGTGATTGACGTTAATTAGTTGTATACACCCTACCACACATATCTGATTGCTGTTTACTGTGCTCACTCTCACACACGTCTCTACTAGTGATTGACGTTAATTAGTTGTATACACCCACTCACACATATTTGATTGTTGTCGACTGTGCTCACTCGCACTCACGTCTCTATCAGTGATTGACGTTAATTAGTTGTATACACCCACCCACACATATCTGATAGTTGTCGACTGTGCTCACTCGCACACACGTCTCTATCAGTGATTGACGTTAACTAGTTGTATACACTCACCCACACATATGTGATTGTTGTCGACTGTGCTCACTCGCACACACCTCTCTACCAGTGATTGGCGTTAATTAGTTGTATACACCCACCCACACATATCTGATTGTTGTCGACTGTGCTAACTCGCACACACGTCTCTACCAGTGATTGACGTTAATTAGTTGTATACACCCACCCACACATATCTGATTGTTGTCGACTGTGCTCACTCGCACTCACGTCTCTACCAATGATTGACGTTAACTAGTTGTATACACCCACCCACACATATCTGATTGTTGTCGACTGTGCTCACTCGCATACAAGTCTATACCAGCGATTGACGTTAATTAGTTGTATACACTGTACCGGGTCTTGGACCGGTACAGTTTCGTTATTTCGTCGTTGTCTGCCAGGCTGCCTGAGTTTCGCTGTTGCCCTGCGTTTCGTGTACTTGGTAGCCGTTGGCCCAGTTCCGTTTCGTTCCGGTTTCCAGCAGCTTCGGTCAGGTTGGCCGTCTTCTAGATTGTTCGAGTAGTTCTAGTTTCTCTGGAGCCTTCGTCTTTCAGGTTGGCCGTCATTTTGTCTTTGGCTCTGCCTGCTGAGATTACCATGTTCGGCTGAGAGACTCCAAAACGTAAGTGTTAATTTTGTAATTTCTAATATTTAATCACCCTTTTGGTGAAAATACTTTTGTTTCATTGAAAATATTAATCGGGCTTAGTTGTGTTTTCAGGGTTTTGTTAAATTTGTGTTCTTTGTCTAGATGTTTCTCAGACTAGGTTAAAGCCATGTGCTTCCATGTTACTTTTACCGTTAATTACCGTTAATGCTTTTTATATCTGCCTTTATTTTCGATTGTAATTCTGTATAATGTTTTGTTGAGCCTTTTTACAGTTGTAGTTACCGATTTACCATATTTTTTGTTCTTTGCCAATAACCTAGCCTAGCTGTACTCTTTGATTTTCATGTTATAACCTATTGCTCATGTATCCATATCCTAGTTTTCAGTTTGTCATTTTTAGTTCCATATACGTAATTAATTCTTTTATAATTGGTTAATTTGTAATTTGTTTTAAATCTGTTTTCCAACATAAATTTTCATAGCCTAAAAATAGGCCTTTTATTTTCTAGTGTGCTTTAATCATGTACAATTTTGTCTGTGCCCGTTTTGTTTTGCCATGTCATGTTTAGTGGTTATGTATAATATTTGTGTTGTGATGGCTGGACTGTTTTTAATGTGCTGTGGTGTTGTCCTACAGTCCAGGGTCCTTGAGTGGGACTTTCAGCCCTCAGCCTGCCGTCCGGGGGAACTTCGATATTCTCCACTGCTAGCCTGGCCTGAGGACCATGTTGGAGCCTGGAGTTGCCCTCTACCCGCCCTACATCTTTGGTGGTAGAAGTCTTCAGTCCTCAGGTCAGTTCTTTCCATCTTTTCCCGGCGGCTGAGCTGGGGGTGATTTATAAAAAAAACAAAAAAATATATAAAAACAAAAGAAGAAAAAAAGTTTGTGGATATATTTGTGCCTAGGCCTAAAACTGTTTGGACAAAGTGAAGAAACAGCCATGGGGACATTTCAAACATTACAATTTAAGAAAAGAAAAGAAGAAAACGTTGATATTTATTGTTATTTATTTAATTAGTTTAGTTTATTGTTATATTTTTTGGATTTTATATTTTGTTAGGTCCCTATGGTTAAGTTTTGTTGTTATTTATTGTTATGTTTAGGCCTAGTGATCGTTATTTATTTTTTCGTTGTTAATTGTATTATTGATGTCCGGGGATAATAGAACGGTACCGTGTTATATATTTTTTAAAATTGTTTAATTTTTAAACTCACCAAAAGGGGATTATTGTGCTTTTAGTTAACTTCTATTCGGAGCTGCCCAGGGAATCCGGCTTACTCCCTGGCCTCGGTGGAATCAAGGGATGTGGGCCAAATTGCCGGCTTAATTGGGGTTATCAAAATTTTTATAAATTTTCTTTTCACTTTTATTTGTTTCTTTAATAATTTGTCTTACGTTTTGGGTGTCTCAGGCCAAAACTGCAGATAGGCCATACAGTTTGTTAATTGTAGTTTTGGTATTTGTAGCGTTAAGTGTTTTGGTAGCTTTTGTCGTTATATTGTTAAATTTTGTGTTTATTGTTATTTATTTAAGTGAGAATTTATATTGTGGCCTTCTGCCATTTTTTTATTGTGGCCTTCTGCCAGCCAGTTAATGTTTATTTGGCAAATAAAATCAGTTTTGCTCAGCTGCCGAGTGTTATTTTGACCCTCCAACTGCCACCCGTGATCCCATCGCTCGATTTGTTTTGAGCCATCCCCCAGTTGGCACGCTTTCCAGCTTTGGTGGGGGGATGGGTCTCAATTGGTAGCAGAGCGTGGTTGCCTATAATAAAAAAAAAAAAAAAAAAAAAAAAAATTAATTCTTTCTTGGTTGTGGACGGTGGGTGTTTGCCGGTTAGTAGGCCATGGTTGGCCGACCTACCGTCAAGGTGTCTTGGTAATACGTAGAAAAAAAAAAAAGGAAACAAATAAATAATTATTTAAAAACAAAAAACAATTAGAAAACCAAATAAATAATTTAACTTGTAAAAAAAAAAAAAAAAAAAAAAAACCCTAGGCAATCCGCTTGGTTACTTTGTTGAATGGGTTTCATGGGTGGATTGGAGTGGTCGGCAGTGGCTCGGTAGGCTGAGGGTTTAGTTCGTCTTGGACCCTGGAGTTGTCGTTTTTTGTGTACTGTTGAGAATTTTGTTTTGCGAGATGGCCTATCTGCAGAATGTTGCGCTCCTAGTCAAGGAGGAATTAATTTTTGAGTTGAGGTCGCGGGGTGTGACTCCGGAAGGGGATGTTCTGAATCTCCGGAGGGTGCTGCGGGAGCAGTTGTCCGCGGGTACGGCGGTGGATTGGTCTGCTCTACTGGAGGTTGGTGAGGAGTTGTCTGTTTGTAAGCGTAAGGTGGAAGATTGGGAAGGGGTTTTGGAAGATTTGCAGTTTGAACCTCCAGTGGGTCGTGACCGGGCCTGCCGTCTTGCACGTTTGGGGCATCTGCTTGCCCGTTTAAGGCTGGTCAACCGGGCACCGGGGTTGGAACCATCGGATAGGGCGTGGATCTTGGAGAGTGTGTCTAGGCTGGATGAGATTTTTCAGGCACTCTCCGGGTCCACGACTCCTACGGGTCTGGGTCAGCGGCCTATTTTCGCACTTTCGCCTAATGTGTCGAGGCCGCAGGCTGAGACACCGGCTCTCACTGTGCCTGAGGTTCCTTCTGAGCCTGCAGGCGTTTCTGTTGAGGTTGCTTGTGGTTCGGCTCCAGCTGCCGTTCCGTCTGCTTCTTTGGGTTCACCTGCTCTTCTGCAGCTGAGCTACCACAAGCTGCCTAACCCTCTCACGCCCATGATCCAGAATCTCCCTGTGATCGATGGGATGGATCCTGAGGAGCTTCTGAAGTTTCTGGTGGCCTTTCTCAGACTTAGTGAGATGCCCGGCATGCAGGCTGGGGACTTGCTTCGTCTGGTTTTCCCTTATTGTAGAGGTCCCGTTGGGGAGTTGCTGAGTTCTGTCTTGGCCAGTGATGCCTCGGTGGACTCGTTCCATCGAGAGTTACTTTCATCTTTTCTTCCCCTTCGACTCAGGGAGAGGATGGTCATGGACAGATTTTATCGGTCGCAGGGTAGGGGTGAGTCTCTGGCAGCCTATGTCTCTTCAGTCAAGGAAGCTCGTCAAGCGTTGCGCCTCACCCTTTCTGAAGCTGACACCGTTCGTGTCATCCTGGATGGCATTTCTCCTGAGGAACGGTGCAGATTGGTTTTTGCTGGTGTTCCTTCGACTTTTCGGGAGCTGCATCAGCTGTGCATTGTTTCGCGCAGCGTGCAGTTCTCAGACCAGCAAGGGAGGGATTCTGAGAGTCATCGTGCTCTCCCCACCCGTCGACCGGCTATGTCTGTAGGTGTGAGTCAGCCAGTGGAGGGTCGTGGGTCTCGGCCTCCTGTTGTGTGTTTTGCTTGTGGCCAACCTGGTCACATTCGACGTGACTGTCCACGTGCTCGAGGTCGTGGGGCGGGAAACGCTCAGCGCGGGGGGTTGCCTCCACAGTAGCTCCCCGCGTTGTTGCGAGTGACCGTGGCCATTTGCCTTTGACACGTGCCCATAGCAGGAGTGTCGGGGATTTTTCGGGCCTTGCTGGCATGGCTTCCCTGGGACTTAGTGCGGTCACCTCGGTGTGTCCTGGCGTTTTTGTATCTTTTGGTGGTACGGTGTGTCGAGCCCTTCTTGATTCTGGTTCGGCATGCTGTATCATCAGCCTTTCCCTTTTTGAGTCCCTTGACGCCTTAGGACTTGTCAGGCACACCGAGCCTTCTTCTATTACGTGCTGGACGGCATCCCAAACTCCTCTACCTATAATTCTAAAGGCGTTTTTCCATTTTAAAATCGAGGGATGTTCCTGGAGGTGGGGTTTTCTTGTTGCCAAGGACCTGGCGGTTTCTTGTATCCTAGGGGCAGACTTTATTTCTAAGAGTGGTATGGTGCTTGACCTCCAGAAGCGCCAGATGTTTTTCAAGTTTAATCGGCGAGTTTTGGTGCCTCTAGTAGGGGATTCTGACTGCCCTCCTGCAGTCAGAGAGGTGGGTTGTGAGCCCGAACAACCCAAGGTGGATCCGGTTGGTCATCTCCCCCCTGAGCAGGCGGAGGCCATTAGGAGGCTGTGTTTGCGGTTTCCTGATGTGCTTACGCCCGAGCTTGGGGTCACTTCTCTTCTGGAGTATGAGATCCACCTCACCGATTCTCAGCCAGTTAGAAGTCATCCGTACAAACTTGCTCCCCCAAAGATGGAGGTTATGAGGGCTATGATTGAAGATCTTCTGAGCAAGGGTGTGATTGAACCGTCTCGTTCTGCTTATGCCAGTCCAGCTTTTCTTGTGCCCAAGCCTAATGGTAAGTCTAGGCTTGTGATGGATTATCAGAGGCTCAACGCTAAGGTCGCTATTGACTCGGTACCTCTGCCTGATTTGCATTCTGCGTTTGATTGGTTCGGTAAGGCCAAGTTTTTCAGTGTTTTTGATTTGAACCAGGCCTACAATCAGATTCCATTGAAGAAGGAATCACGGCCTATGACTAGCTTCTGTGTTCCCTGGAATCTTTACCAGTTCACTAGGGTTCCTATGGGTCTTGCTGTGGGTGCCCAGACTCTTACTCGTCTGCTTGATTCCATCTTCCATGATGTAAAGTTCAAGTTTGTTTTCAATTACCTGGACGATCTTCTTGTCTACAGTGAGACTTTCGGGGAACACATGCAACATCTGGAGGAAGTTCTTAGTCGCCTCAAATCAGCTGGCCTTACCGTCAATCCAGAGAAAGTCACTTTTGCTCGTCCTGAGATTTCTTTTCTGGGTCATCTTATCTCTTCTCGAGGCGTCTGCATAGATCCTGCGAGGACCCAGGGCATTCGGGATTTTCCTCCTCCCAGAGATGCCAAGGGGATTGCCCGTTTTGTGGGGATGGTGAATTTTTACCGTCGCTTCATCCCTAACGTGGCCGAGCTTGCTGCCCCGTTGAACGAGCTGCGAAAGAAAGGTGTCCCTTTTGTGAGGGGCCAAGCTCAGCAGACTGCCTTTGATGCTCTCAAGGAGGCTATCATGCAACCTCCTGTCCTGCGGATGCCTGATTTCAGCAGAGAATTTATTCTTCAGACTGATGCCTCCTCCTCCGCCATTGCTGCTGTTCTTTCTCAGGAGTTTGATGGGGTCAGGCAGCCCATCGCTTTTGCTTCGAGGACGTTGTCTCACCAGGAACAGAAAGCTTCTTCCATCTATGAGTTAGAGTGTCTGGCTGTTGTCTTTGGTACGGACAAGTTTCGGCGTTTCTTGGAACACGCTGAGTTCTTGCTGGAGACGGACAATCAGGCACTGTCTTGGCTTCTTGCCCATCCCCGACTGCTCGGGAAAATTGGTCGCTGGGTGGTCAAAATTTCTGCCTTTAAGTTCCGAGTTCAACATCTTAGGGGTACCCAGAATGTCATCGCGGATGCTCTTTCCCGCATGTACCATGAACCCAGTGATCCACCGACTGAGGCTGTTGCTCAGTGTGGTGCTGTTCTTCTGGATTTTCCTCTGGCTTTTGACGACCTACTGTCCCATCAGCAGAAAGATCCTGAGCTGTCAGTCATCTTAGGTGAGCTTCAAGAGGGAGGTGCCCACCCTCCCTATTTTCTGTCCAAAGGGGTCCTCTGTTGCCGTCCTCGACAGAGGGGTGAACCCCGTGTAGTGCTGCCTACTCATCTAGTACCGATGGTCTTTCAATATTATCACTCTTCCCTTGTGGGCGGTCATCTTGGCATTCATAAGACCATCGCTAAGATTCGTAGGTACTTCATCTGGAAGGGCATGGACCGGGATGTTGCTGGCAGAGTGCGGGCCTGTCACCTGTGCTCTCTCAGCAAGCCTAGTCAGAATGCAAGGTTAGGGTTGTTATCTTCTGAGGTGGCCGAGCGTCCTTTTGAGAAGGTGTTCATCGACTACGTGGGTCCTTTTCCCCGTAGCAAGTCAGGTAGCTCCTACCTACTTGTTTGTGTGGATGCTTTCTCGAAGTTCGTTTGGCTTTTCCCACTTCGGAGTGCTACGGCTAAGCTCACCATCCGTGCTCTCCAGTCCCAACTCTTCCAGCACTTTGGTGTGCCTTCCACTCTTGTGTCCGACAACGGTAGCCAGTTTACCTCACATGAGTTTCGTAGGTTCTGTTTTGGCAATGGTATCAGGCATGTGACTACCTCTCCGTATTACCCACAGCCTTCTCATGCAGAGCGGTTCAACCGCAATCTTCGGTCTGCCCTTATTACTTTCCATGCTGAGAAGCAGAACACCTGGGATGAGAGTCTCTCTTGGCTCCAGCTTGCCTTTAATTCTTCCAAGCATGAGAGTCACAATGCCACTCCCTTCGAGATTCTACATGGCTACCCTCCTAACAACCCTTTGTCCAACTTGTGGAGGCTAGAGGATCTTCTACCTACGCCAGGTGCCACTGACGTAGTGTCCACGTGGCGGGCTGCTCGGCGCAACCTGCTACGTGCTAGAGAGAGAGTGAGGAGGAGGTATGATAAGGGTCGTACTCCTAACCCTTTTCAGGTTGGAGATCTGGTTCTTTGTCAGGCTCACCCGGTCAGTTCGGCCGCGGAACGAAGAGCTGCAAAGTTGTGCTATCGGTGGTCTGGTCCCCACCGCATCGACAGGGTTTTGTCACCGGTGACTGCTCTGCTGGTTGATCCCCAGTCAGGCAGGGTGTTCAGGAAAGCCCATGTGTCCCAGCTTAAGGCTTTCCGGGGAACGGTTGGTCCAGGAGTTGGTGTTCCTGGGGGTTTCTTGGGGCAAAGAGATTGATCACCTCTGCGCCCTAGGTGGCTGTTCTGAGAGAGTCTTCTTTCTCTCTTTTCTTGTCGGGCCCGACAGTCAGGGTAGTTTGCTCCCTGTTCGAGGGGTTTCCCCTCTTAGTTTCTCTTGGACGTCCTTGGAACACCACTCTTCGGAGGTCTTCTTCGTCTTCTGTTGGGTTCCCTGAGGTACCGAGTTTTCTCCCCTGCCTGGGTGTGTTGAGGTTTGCAGAGGGAGGTTGTACCGGGTCTTGGACCGGTACAGTTTCGTTATTTCGTCGTTGTCTGCCAGGCTGCCTGAGTTTCGCTGTTGCCCTGCGTTTCGTGTACTTGGTAGCCGTTGGCCCAGTTCCGTTTCGTTCCGGTTTCCAGCAGCTTCGGTCAGGTTGGCCGTCTTCTAGATTGTTCGAGTAGTTCTAGTTTCTCTGGAGCCTTCGTCTTTCAGGTTGGCCGTCATTTTGTCTTTGGCTCTGCCTGCTGAGATTACTATGTTCGGCTGAGAGACTCCAAAACGTAAGTGTTAATTTTGTAATTTCTAATATTTAATCACCCTTTTGGTGAAAATACTTTTGTTTCATTGAAAATATTAATCGGGCTTAGTTGTGTTTTCAGGGATTTGTTAAATTTGTGTTCTTTGTCTAGATGTTTCTCAGACTAGGTTAAAGCCATGTGCTTCCATGTTACTTTTACCGTTAATTACCGTTAATGCTTTTTATATCTGCCTTTATTTTCGATTGTAATTCTGTATAATGTTTTGTTGAGCCTTTTTACAGTTGTAGTTACCGATTTACCATATTTTTTGTTCTTTGCCAATAACCTAGCCTAGCTGTACTCTTTGATTTTCATGTTATAACCTATTGCTCATGTATCCATATCCTAGTTTTCAGTTTGTCATTTTTAGTTCCATATACGTAATTATTTCTTTTATAATTGGTTAATTTATAATTTGTTTTAAATCTGTTTTCCAACATAAATTTTCATAGCCTAAAAATAGGCCTTTTATTTTCTAGTGTGCTTTAATCATGTACAATTTTGTCTGTGCCCGTTTTGTTTTGCCATGTCATGTTTAGTGGTTATGTATAATATTTGTGTTGTGATGGCTGGACTGTTTTTAATGTGCTGTGGTGTTGTCCTACAGTCCAGGGTCCTTGAGTGGGACTTTCAGCCCTCAGCCTGCCGTCCGGGGGAACTTCGATATTCTCCACTGCTAGCCTGGCCTGAGGACCATGTTGGAGCCTGGAGTTGCCCTCTACCCGCCCTACATCTTTGGTGGTAGAAGTCTTCAGTCCTCAGGTCAGTTCTTTCCATCTTTTCCCGGCGGCTGAGCTGGGGGTGATTTATAAAAAAAACAAAAAAATATATAAAACAAAAGAAGAAAAAAAAGTTTGTGGATATATTTGTGCCTAGGCCTAAAACTGTTTGGACAAAGTGAAGAAACAGCCATGGGGACATTTCAAACATTACAATTTAAGAAAAGAAAAGAAGAAAACGTTGATATTTATTGTTATTTATTTAATTAGTTTAGTTTATTGTTATATTTTTTGGATTTTATATTTTGTTAGGTCCCTATGGTTAAGTTTTGTTGTTATTTATTGTTATGTTTAGGCCTAGTGATCGTTATTTATTTTTTCGTTGTTAATTGTATTATTGATGTCCGGGGATAATAGAACGGTACCGTGTTATATATTTTTTTAAATTGTTTAATTTTTAAACTCACCAAAAGGGGATTATTGTGCTTTTAGTTAACTTCTATTCGGAGCTGCCCAGGGAATCCGGCTTACTCCCTGGCCTCGGTGGAATCAAGGGATGTGGGCCAAATTGCCGGCTTAATTGGGGTTATCAAAATTTTTATAAATTTTCTTTTCACTTTTATTTGTTTCTTTAATAATTTGTCTTACGTTTTGGGTGTCTCAGGCCAAAACTGCAGATAGGCCATACAGTTTGTTAATTGTAGTTTTGGTATTTGTAGCGTTAAGTGTTTTGGTAGCTTTTGTCGTTATATTGTTAAATTTTGTGTTTATTGTTATTTATTTAAGTGAGAATTTATATTGTGGCCTTCTGCCATTTTTTTATTGTGGCCTTCTGCCAGCCAGTTAATGTTTATTTGGCAAATAAAATCAGTTTTGCTCAGCTGCCGAGTGTTATTTTGACCCTCCAACTGCCACCCGTGATCCCATCGCTCGATTTGTTTTGAGCCATCCCCCAGTTGGCACGCTTTCCAGCTTTGGTGGGGGGATGGGTCTCAACACAAACTCACACATATCTGATTGTTGTCGACTGTGCTCACTCGCACTCACTTCTCTACGAGTGATTGACGTTAATTAGTTGTATACACCCACCCACACATATCTGATTGTTGTCGACTGTGCTCACTCGCATACACGTCTATACCAGTGATTGACGTTAATTAGTTGTATACACAAACTCACACATATCTGATTGTTGTCGACTGTGCTCACTCGCACACACGTCTCTACCAGTGATTGACGTTAATTAGTTTTATACACCCACCCACACATATCTGATTGTTGTCGACTGTGCTCACTCGCACACACGTCTCTACCAGTGATTGACGTTAATCAGTTGTATACACCCACCCACACATATCTGATTGTTGTCGACTGTGCTCACTCGCACACACTTCTCTACCAGTGATTGACGTTAATTAGTCGTATACACTCACCCACACATATCTGATTGTTGTCGACTGTGCTCACTCGCACACACGTCTCTACCAGTGATTGACGTTAATTAGTTGTATACACCCACTCACACATATCTGATTGTTGTCGACTGTGCTCACTCGCACTCACGTCTCTACCAGTGATTGACATTAATTAGTTGTATACACCCACCCACACATATCTGATTGTTGTCGACTGTGCTCACTCGCACACACGTCTCTACCAGTGATTGACGTTAATTAGTTGTATACACCCACCCACACATATCTGATAGTTGTCGACTGTGCTCACTCGCACACACATCTCTACCAGTGGTTACTTTATAGATCGTAACTCAGAAATAATTTTGTAATTGTTGTTGGAACAAGAAATTATCCTTTTTGTCACTTTGAATTTAAAATAATGGTTTTAGTTTTTTGTGCTATGCAAACGACAAATATGTAGGTGTTGACAACCTTAATAGTGTTTGTTGTTTAAGATATTAAGCTGATTGATATAAAATCCCTCGGATGATATGAGGTGGATTTTACATTTTTGGATCGTATCATAGAAGAAACAATATTCATTAAACTGGGTTAGAAAAATATTTTAAATGTTAAATGTTTTTTTAATTTGTTAATGATGTAGTATCAGATGAGGGAGACAAAGGTCGTTCAACATTTGCCATCATTACGTGAAAAATACCAATCACATCGTTTCGATTTGGGAAAACCCAAATCTTTTTCAAGTACTAAAAACTAAATTGCATCTTAACAAACATGTTCTAATTCTACGTTCTTAAACTCATAAACTTGTCTAAATTAATTAAAAATTTTTACCCCATTCTAAGCTATAGGCAAAATACATTACAAGTCAACCTCACACAACACAAATTTATTACAATATAAGCACAAAATGCACAAATATATTACAATATAAGTACAATATGGACGATTATTATGGTGATCGATTTCGGTGAACCACGCCCACCTTCCTCAGACCAGAGGGATTAAAAAAAGAATCTTTTATTTTGTGAATCCCTCTGGTCTGAGGAAGGTGAGCGTGGTTCACCGAAATTGATCACCATAATATTCGTACATTTTGTACTTGTATTGTAATATATTTGTGCATTTTGTGCTTATATTGTAATACATTTGTGTTGTGTGATGTTTACTTGTACTGTATATGCACCAACACGTATTATGCTAATTAAAAAGCTATAGGTAAAATGTATACAATTAATGTTCATTGGTTAAGTTTGTTAGTTTAAGAACGTAGCTTTAGAACATGTTTGTTTAGATGTAATTTAGTTTTTAGAACTTGAAAAAAATTTGGGATTTACCAAATCGAAACGTCGTGATTGGTAATTTTCACGTAATGGTGGAAAATGTCCAACAACCTTTGTCTTGCTCATTAATTTTTTGTAAGGTATATGTATATATATATATATATATATATATATATATATATATATATATATATATATATATATATATATATATATATATATATATATATATATAAATACTAAGACATCCCATGTTTATCTTGTACAGTACTGAAATAATTACACATCAGGGAATACATTTTTATCCTACTAATTGCTTACCGACCATTTCATATTATATAATACCACAAAACATTTTAATTCTTATTATTTTATAATTTACAATATCATTTTATATAATATTTTATAACATTGCATATTTTGGAATGTTTAACTAATTAGTGATTAATAAAAACACACTAAAAAGAATTTTGATAATTTATAGTGATTAATCAAATAGTGTTTGGTAAGTTAAAAAAAGCTTACTACCTAAAAATTACTTTTCCAGCATAAATATGGGTATTGATAGTATATTGAGGTATAGGTATGTTCATTAGGAATGGTAACCATAGGAACCATTACACTGTTTAAAACCCTAATACTATGGATCCACTGTTTCCCCGGGGATTAGATTACATTTAGTGTACTATTACAAACAGGTATCGTCCACATAGTTCTTATTGTTATGGCCAGTTTTATGTTATTTTAATGGAAATTAATATTGCATATAGTATGAAGGGTATTATATGGTTATATTATAATTATAATAATTAACGTGTTCACATTAAGAAACTTTAAATTACCTTTTGGAAAGAAAACTCTGTGAAGTTACTAATTAAGTAGTCTTTCACCTTAACCTCCACCTTTTTAACACCACCCACCTACCCCTAATAACCGTTATATTTTTAAACTTCTCTTTAATTACGAAAAATGCTGGTTTTTTATTTGGAGTTTTTCAGTTCATTGTCCAATATTATAAATATACCGTATACTTGACAGTTTTGTTTTTACAGTATCGACCCAGTACAAAAGTATTTTGGTCGGCTTTTTTTTTGTTTTAGTTTTTTATTACGTATACGAGTACATTGATTGCGATAAAATATTTTTGCCTTGTGATATTTTATTTATTGTTGTTTGGAATAAAAATTCGGACTTTTGGAAATATATGTGTAAGAAAATAAGAGGAGGGTGAATAAAGGCCAAAAACAGGAATGATATGTGAAGATGAAGAACCGTGTTAGACTCTATACGAATGCTAATAATTACGAAGTCTTATCATAAGATTGTATTATGGACTTCATTCATTTTATTCATTATTCATTAATAATTAGTAAGACACCGGTCGTTAAAATATGGGCGAATGTGAGGTGTGAATGAGCGTGATGTGTGTAGATGAGTGAGTGTGGTCATTATTACTAAGGTCGACTGTTCCCCAGAAAGAGCTATTTATTAATAGCCCAATGAATATGGAATTTAACGGACCTTACAGCTTTACGTTGAATCTGAAACACGTAGATTGATCTGATTTTCAGCTAACTTTCAAGCCTAACACCCAGTTCTCTTCTATACACAACATCTGAAATTTGACTACCATCCAACATGACCCTCCAGACTTCTCTAGTAGTGTCCACGTCAATGGCAACCATTGAGCGGACGATGTGTTGGTATTAAGA